>CAUYON010128424.1:0-19787 GCA_963573935.1 Arctocebus calabarensis
GGACCTGATCAAACTAAAAAGTTTCTGCACTGCTAAGAACACAGTAAGTGTAGCAGGCAGACAGCCCTCAGATTGGGAGTAAATATTTGCAGGTAATGACTCCGAGAAAAGTTTAACAACCAGAATCCACAGAGAACTCAAACATATTAGCAACAAAAGAACAAGTGATCCCATCTCAGGGTGGGCAAAGGCCTTGAAAAGAAACATCTCTAAAGAAGACAGGCACACAGCCTACAGGCACATGTAAAAATGCTCATCATCTTTAATCATCAGAGAAATGCAAATCAAAACTACTTTGAGATATCATCTAACTCCAGTAAGATTATCCCACATAACAAAATTCCAGAACCAGAGATGCTGGTGTGGTTGAGGAGAAAAGGGAACACTTCTACATTGCTGGTGGGACTGCAAATTAATATATTCCTTTTGGAGGGATGTTTGGAGAATACTTAGAGATCTAAAAATAGATCTGCCATTTGATCCTATAATTCCTTTACTAGGTATATATCCAGAAGACCAAAAATCACATCACAATAAAGAAAGCTGTACCAGAATGTTTATTGCAGCCCAATTCATAAATTCTAAGTTGTGGAAGAAGCCCAAGTGCCCATTGACCCACGAATGGATTAATAAACTGTGGTACATGTATACCATGGAATACTATGCAGCCTTAAGGAAAGATGGAGACTTTACCTCACTCATGTTTACATGGATGGAGCTGGAACATATTCTTTTTAGCAAAGTATCTCAAGAATGGAAGAAAAAGTATCCAATGTACTCAGTCCTACTACAAAACTAAACTATAGCTTTCATATGAAGGCTAAAACCCAGTTATAGCACAAGAAATGGGGAGAGGGGCAAGGGAGGGGAGGGGAGTGGGGAGGATGGGTGAAGGGAGGATGATTGGTGGGATCAAACTTACGGCGCATCTTAGAAGGGTACAGGTGAAAATTACTAAATGTAGAATAGAAATGTTTTCATATAGTGATTAAAAGACCATGAAGGCTATGTTAAATAGTTTAATGAAAATATTTCAGAATGTATATAAAGTCAGCACATTGTGCTCCATGTTTGCACCAATGTACACAATTATAATTTAATAAAATTAAAAAAATAGAAAAAGAAAATATTTCACATTGTATATGAAGTCAGAACATTGTGCCCCATGATTGCAGCAATGTACACAATTATGATTTAATAAAAAAATTAATAAATAAATATAAATTCTCTGATTTCATTTCTCTTTCACTCTATCATAGCTCATTTATTTTAGAAATGGTCCCATGACTTTTTTTAAACCATCTCATTTATGTGGTTACAAAATGGATCTTTTGTTTTGTAGAGTGTTCATTCTGCATATATAGGTGATCCAATATTTCTTACTTCCTCTATTAATACAGTATATTCCTAGTTTTCCTGATATTGAAAGCCCTTTTGATAAGTGGAAAAGCTTCATAATGCTGTGATCTGTACTTTATAACCTCTTTAATTCTGTTTGCTAGTTTTCATTTAAGAATTTTTATGAAATTTTTTTCTGTACTTTTGCTTCTGTTGCATTTTTTGCCACATTTTAGAATGTATTGTATACTTGGTTCACTGTTTTGTATATTTCCTATGTCCTTGGAATTGTTTAAGGAATATTGATCTTTAGCGTACCTTGAAAGGTTTGCTATAATTCTCCTCTAGAAAGGTCTGAGACTGATGTTTTTCTTATGGGAGATTATTTCCCCTGTCTGTTAAGATGTTTTATATCTTTTGGGATCAGTCTGGGTAAGCTGTGTTTTTTTAATGCTCATGTGTTTTTTAAAATGTTTTTAAAATGCTCATCATCCTTATTCATCAGAGAAATGCAAATCAGAACTACTTTGAGATATCATCTAACTCCAGGAAGATTAGCCCACATAACAAAAAGATTTTCGCTTTCAAAAAGATTTGAATAGAATTCTGTAAATTTTTCACTTAAGACACTTGAAGTTTTCTTTGTGTTGAAAATTGTCACTTTGGGTATGTTAAATTTTGTTTGTCTTTTACTTAGTTTCCTGAAATTTTTTACCCACTGACATTTCATGTTTTTGATATCCCCCTGAAATAAACCTTCCTTTTCCTTTCTGTGTAAATTCTTCTTAACTTTTACTTTTTAATCTATTCATTTGTGTTTAAATTTTATTCATTCTCAGATTAATAAATTGTGGTAAATGTATACCATGGAATATTACGCAGCCTTAAAGAAAAATGGAGGGTTTACCTCTTTCATGTTTACATGGATGGAGCTGGAACATATTCTTCTTAGCAAAGTATCTGAAGAATGGAAGAGAAAGTATCCAATGTACTCAGCCCTACTATGAAGCTAATTTATAGATGTCGTATGAAGGGTATAACCCAAGAATAACACAAGAATATGGGGAAAGGGGAAAGGATAGGGAGGAGAGGGGGGAGGTTGGGGTGGAGGGAGGGTAATTGGTGAGGCCACACCTATGGTGCAACTTAGAAGGGTACAGGTGAACCTTACTAAATGCAGAATATAAGTGTATTCATATAATAACTGAGAAAATGCCAGGAAGGCTATGTTAATCAGTTAGATGAAAATAGTTCAGATTGCATATGAAACCAGCACATTGTACTTCTTGATTACACTAATGTACACAGGTATGATTTAATAAGAAAAAATAATAATAGTAAAAAAATAATAAATTTTATTCATTTTCATTGCATTCCTCTACTTTACTTTGTGGTCCTTTATATGGCATTTTGAATTAAATATTTAATTGATTTATGTTTATTTTTCTGGATGTAGGTATTGAATGCCTAAAAATATTCTCTGACTACTGCTCTAGCTGTGGATATTTTTATCTTTATTATTCCCATTGCATTCCATAATTTAATATTTTTTCAAATTTTGGAATAACACAAGGGCATGTATAATTAATGTTACATTTTCTTTTTTGTGGTTTGTAAGGAAATGTATGATGTGTAGTTGAGTCCTTTAGCCAGTAAGTGAGCCATCTACTCCTACATTGTACACTATAGCTGGGAATTCACCTAACCCTCTGCTCCTCCCCCTTCTTGAATTTATTTCTTTATTCATTTATTTTTTTGAGACAGAGTCTCACTCTGTTGCCCTGGGGTGAATGCTGTGGGTCATAGCTCACAGTAACCTCAAACTCTTGAGCTCAAGTGATTCTCTTGCCTTGGCCTCTTGAGTAGCTGGGAATATAGGCGCCCTGCTAGTTCTTCTATTTTTAGTGGAGACAGGCTGGTCTGGACGTTATAAGGCTAGTATGAAATTACACGTCTGTAATTCTAGCAGTCCTCTCAGACTGTTAGGATTATAGGCGTGAGCCACCATGCCTGACCTATTGTTAAGATTTCAATTCCTCCCAATCCAATCTACAGATTCAATGTAAACTCAAACTCAGTTAAGAATCCTACCAAACGTATTTTAAGAGATATTAACACATTCATTCCAAAATTCATGTGGAAATGCTGGACATAACTGAGATATGAAAACAACTTTATTTATATATTTATTTTGTATTCATTTTGTTTGTTTGTTTAGAGACAGATTCTCAAGCTGTCGCTCTTGGTAGAGTGCCCTGACATCATAGCTTACAGCAAACTCCAACTCAGGCTCAAGTGATCCTCTTGCTTCAGTTTTTCGGTTTTTCAATTTTTGGTAGAGACAGGGACTCACTTATCAAGCAACCCACCCACCTCACATTCCCAGAGTTTTAGGATTATGGGCATGAGCCACCCTTCCTGACCTTGAAAACAACTTTAAAAAAGACAAAACTAGAGAACAAACACTACTTCATTTCAAGACTCCTTACAAACCTACAGAAATCAAGACAGGGTACTGTTAACATTGAGGTAGAAAAGATCAAAGGAACAAAATAAGGAATTCAGATACAGCCCTACACCTGTATGAACGAGTGAGTTTTTTACAAAGATTCAAAGGCAACTCAGTACTGCCTGTGGCTGAAAGGAGTAGGGCACCAGCCTCATATACCAAAAGCGGTGGGTTCAAACGCAGCTCCAGCCAAAATCTTAAAAAAAAAAAAAGAAAAAGAAAAATATACAAAGGCAACTCAGTGGAGAAAGGATAGTCTTTTAGTCTTTTCAACAACTTGTGCTAGGAAAAGTGGATATCTATATTCACAAATATAAACTGTACTCCAAATATATCACCATTTACAAAAGTTAATCCAAAATGGGTCATAGATCTAAATAAACATGAAACCCAATGCAACAAGTATTCTACCCCAAAATGCAAGACAAAATTCCTAGGACCTTAGGTTCAGTGAAGATTTCATCAATGAGACAACAAAGCTGCAACCCATAGCTGAAGGAATTGATAAATTGGTCTTCTTCAACATTAAAAATTTTGGCTCTTCTCAAAGACACTGTTGAGACAATAAAAAGACAAGCCCCTGGCTGGGAGAACATGTTTGAAAATCATTCATCTGGTAAACAACTAGAACACAGAAAATCTTACAAATCTTGGGAGGGGGAAAACAAATACTCCAATAAGTAAATAGATAAAAGACTTGAGTAAACTCTCCAGTACAGAAGTACAAATGTCAAGTGTGCATGTGACTAGATGTTCAGCATCATTAACCATTTGGGAAAGAAAGCTAAAACCTATAATCAGATACTATTACATTCTGGAAAAATAAACTAATTAAAAAGACTGACCAGCTCGGCGCCTGTAGCTCAAGTGGCTAAGGTGCCATCCACATACACCAGAGCTGGCGGGTTAGTATCGAGCCCAGGCCTGCCAAACAATGACAATTACACCCCCAAAATGGCCGGGCGTTGTGACAGGCACCTGCAGTCCCAGCTACTTGGTAGGCTGAGGCAAGAGAATTGTTTAAGCCCAGGAGTTGAAGGTTGCTAAGAGCTGTAATGCCATAGTGCGCTATCCAGGGTGACAGTTTGAGGACCTCTCTCAAAATAAAATAAAATAAAATAAAATACTGACCACACTGAGCATTGGCAAGTGTCTGGAGGATACAGCTCTCATACATTGCTGGTGGCAAAGAAAAATGCAAATACTTGGCAATGGCTTGGCAGTTTCTACAGTGTTAATCTTACATCTTTCACATGATCCAGCCAATGAACCTATGAGAGAGAAAGCGTATTTCCATGGAAAGATTTATTCACAAACACTCATAGCACCTGTATTTACCACAGCCCCAAATTGGAATTAACCATAATGTATATCAATAAGTGTATAAATAATGAAACTTTTGGCATAGCCATTTATTGGACTACAATTCAGCAATCAAAAATAAAAAAACAACATTAAATACATCAACATACATATGCCATAAATTGAATAAATCTAAAAATAAATAAGACAGGCTCTGGTTAAATAACTGTCTCTGATTCAACTTAAATACATTTCTAGGACTTGAAAAGTAATGTATGGTGACAGACATGCTGTGTTGGCCTAGGGACAGTGTGGTAGGAAAGGCAGGTAGACTAGTCATTACAGAACTGAAATTGGGATGTCCTGGGAAGTAATAACGATGTTTAGAGACATCTGGTTATTTTAGGGGATGTAGCTGAGTACCACCATAGGCTAAACTATAAGGCAATTCTTAGTTTTGAAAATACTGAATTCTTATACTTGACATTTTTTTTTTTAACTAAATATATTTTCGGCGGTGCCTGTGGCTCAGTCTTTAGCGCACTGGCCCCATGTAAGGAGGGTGGCAGGTTTGAACCTGGCCCCGGCCAAACTGCAACAAAAAAGTAGTCAAGCATTGTGGTGGGCACCTGTAGTCCCAGCAACTTGGGAGACTGCAGCAAAAGGATGGCCTAAGCCAAAGAGTTGGAGGTTGCTGTGAGCTGTGACATTATAGCACTCTACTGAGGGCAACAAAGTGAGATTCTGTCTCAACAAAAAAGAAAAGAAAAGACTAAATTTATTTCAATAGAAAACAAAATACAAAACAACTCTCTTCAGAAATATTGAATCCTTTTCCCACAAATCCAAACTTGCTTTTTCCTAAAGCATACTTTGATATGTGTGAATACATACGTATGATTCACTTTACAAAGTGTTCATTAGATTGGGATTGCAGTGCAGGAGATGGGAACAGATCATCACAGGAAAGAAAGATACAGAGAAAGCTAACCTCTGAAGGGTTACTTGGGAATTCCACATTTTTCTAATTCTATCTTGTGACTTATTACTCCAAGTTATTCTTTATCATAATCTTTCTTTTGAGTAGAGAGAATTCATAATAAAAGTGCAGCCATGGAAAGAATTTTTTCCCCACCATCACTGCAAAAGCCCAAGAGCCCAAATGTTCTCAGTCAAACCCACCCACCCGCCTCCAGGAATATGTCAACTGAGGAAATCAATCTACCACCCCAAGTGTGATCCCACCCTTTACCCTCTCTCCTCCCACCCTCTCCCTCCCCTTCCCTCCCTCTCCTATTTCCCCGTCTTCTTGTGCAATAGTTGGGTTGTAGCCTTCACATGAAAGATATAAATTTGCTTCATATTAGGTCTGTATACATTGGATACTTTTTCTTCCATTCTTGAGATACTTTGCTAAGGAGAATTGTTCCAACTCCATCCATGTAAATATGAAAGAGGAAAAGTCACCATCTTTCTTTAAGGCTGCATAATATTCCATGGTATACATGTACCACAGTTTATTAATCCATTCATGTTTCTATGGGCACTCGGGCTTCTTCCGGGATCACACTTGAGGTGCATCTTTGAAGGGTCAGGAAAAACCTACTAAATGCAGAACACAAATGTTTTCACACAGTAAACGAGAAAATCTCATGAACGTTATGTCAAACAGGCGGATGAAAATATTTCAGATTGTATGTCAGGCCCGCACACCATACCCCATGATTGAACTAATGTACACAGCTATGATTCAATAATAAAAAAAAAAAAATCTACCACCCCCAATTTCCCTTTCTCCAATACACTGGGCTACCAAATTCTCTGAAATCCCTGAACTTCAAAATTCCAAGTATCAAAGCCAGTGCCAGGAGTCAAACCTGAAGGAGAAAAGCAGTGAAGTTCCCCTCTGCCAGTGCTAGGTTTCCTCTTCTCAATAATAATAATATATATTTTTTTCTGACATACAGCCTCCAGCTGTCACCTTGGGTAGAGTGCTGTGGCATCACAGCTCACAGTAAGCTCCAACTCGTGGGCTCAAGCAATTCTCCTGTCTCCACCTACCAAGTAGCTGGGACTACACTTGCCCACCACAATGCCTGGCTATTTTTTGTTGCAGCCATCACTCTTGTTTGAAGGGCCCAGGCTGGATTCAAACCAGCCAGCTCAGAAGTATGTGGCTGGTGCCTTAGGTGCTTGAGCCACAGGCACCAAGCCAAGAATAATAATTATAATTATAACAACACTAATAAAAAATCCTAGTTCTCTATAATTATGGAAAAGGAAAGACTTTTTATCAGTATTATCCCCTCCCCTGCCCTAGTTCCCACCCCAACATTCCTCCACCAATAAGGACTTCCCTTCCACCAAGGGCTGGACAGTAAGTGACACCTCTGCCATTCGTTTCAAGAATGCTCTGCAACCACCCACTAACCAGACCGACCCTTGGCTGGGGATGGGACAGAAGATACAGAGACAGGAAGGTGCTCACTCATGCAGAGCATGCCACAGGGCCTCTGGAGCATCCTAATTCTTGATCTCGTGTCCACTCACCACTGCCTTACCTGAGACTCCAACCCCAACCCAGGTCTTTGATGCTGGGGGGCTGAGTGAAGGAGGACCTGCTTGGGATGAGGGCCCAGGAGACAGGAGAGTGGGGTGCTCTTTCACAGTCAGTGATTCAATCTCACTTGTGGAAGGACTAAAACTGAAGGCCTTCCACCACTGTGACAGTTCATTCAAGCAAAACGAACAAACAAACAAACAAAAAAACCCATTAATGTTACTGATTTTCTTGTGTAATTCCAGTCACCAGAAGAAGATTATAGGCTATGAACTGCACACTTAGGACGTTGCACATCTGCCTGGTGTACATGCCCACAAGCTCCATGGAGGAGCTGTGGGCAGGTGCACTGTGGTTAGTGTTCCTGATGTGCCAGACATGCACCAAGTTGTCCATGGAGGCAGAGGTGATTAAGCTGTTGTCTGAACTTAAGGTTAGGCTACTGATACTGGTCCTGTGGCCTCTCAGTTCTTTATAAAGGGTCCCAGCGTTCAAGTCCCACAGCTTCAACCTCTGGTCCTCTCCTGCAAACGCCAAGTACTTCCTGTTTGGAGAGAAGGCAGAAAGCACAGGGCCATGGTGGCCTCTGAAGAGTCTCACTGAGTTCCCCTGCTGGGTGCTCCACAGCCGCATAGTCTTGTTGGTGGAGCCTGTAGCTAAGTAGTTTGAATTCAGGTGGAATCTGACACTGTTGACATCTGCCAGATGTCCTGCATATATCCTCAGTGGGTATGTCCGATCAAATGACCACAGCCTGGAGGTGCAGTTGTGCGACTCACAGGAGAAGTACAGACTATATGGGCTGATGTCCAGGTCCCACACAGGGTAGGCGTGTCCTTGGTACAACACACTGTTGGTGAAACTCCCCAGGTCCCAGTATCAATTGGACATGTCCTTAGAACAAGACAGCAACCCTGAGCTGTCATCCAGGAAGCTCTTCTTGTACACTGGTCCACAGTGTCCCTGCAGTATCTCCATCTCTGGGCCGGCACTGTCATCTTCATCCTCCTCCTCTTCCAGAATGTCAGAAGCCAAGTGGATGCGAGACACGTCTACTTGATGGGGCTCTGATTTTAACTTATCGGATCACAAACTCCAAAGTTTTATGCAAGAGTTGTCAAACCCAGCAGCAAGCAGCTTGCTATCAGGGGAGATTTCCGCAGTGTTCAGCAGCTGCTCTGTGTTATGGAAGGCATAGAGGCAGATGGTAATGGGGGAGGGAGGTCCCGCTGTGAATTGCTTAATGTTCTCCTGCAGGACCTCCAGGGTGGCCTCATTCTGTAGAATAGGGCTGGGCACATCAGGGGGCTCTAAGCTATCACTCCCTCCCACAGAGGAGCTGCCACTGACACAGAGCTGGCAGCCTGTTGTCTTGGTGGATTACACATCAAGATGAATATGTAAGGGAAGGACACGGCACAGGGCAGTATTGTTGTCACTTTGGAGGTAGCAGATAAGGTAGTTTATGCTGTCTTCCTTGAGATGGAAAACATACTTGTTATCTAGGAATGCTCGGAGCTTGGAGTTAGACAGGATGTCCTGGATGGCCTGAGCGGTCTGTAGCTGCTCAATGACACCCTTCTGGCTGGCTTTCTGAAGAAACATTCCATGGAAGTGGCTGTAAAAACTTTCCACTGTGCTCTTGGAACTGTGCTGGACCAGGTTGAGATGGAGGTAGACAAAGAGAGGATAGAGGAGAGGCATCACTTCTTGGCTGTGCTGGGAATCAGAATCGGTGAGAAAATTCCACAGTCGTCCAAATTGGACTTCGTATTGATGGGGCTCTGCCTGGCAAAGGGTTGTGGTCACTATGTTGGCAGAACTGGATTCTGACTGAACTGTTCGCTTGGCTGCCATGTTGTCGGCAGTCTGTGAGAGCCACAGCCCTTGCTTGGAGGGACCATCTGAGCCCAAGTATTTCTGGTATTTGAGGTAGCAGGACACTGCCGTCTGAATCTGCTTGGCGCCCACTCGTTTCATGACTCAACACCCCTGGCGGCTCCGGTTGCCCTTTCTGCTGCAGCCACTGCAGCCTCCAGACTGCTTCTGCTTCCGTCCTCTCTGTTGTCAGGTGTCCCTCCAATGGCCAGCTCAGCTGGTCCTCCGAGTCCCACAGCCCCCACATGGCCCTGGGCGGCAGCTCCAGGACTCACTGACACCAAGCGGGCGGCCTTTACCTGACATTGTAACAATGTGAACACTGTATAAACTTTTGGGGTCTCAGAAAAATACATTGCAAAATGGATAAAAACATGGAAACCATGGAAGGATGCATATTTCTCATCTCGAAGTGCTAGGAAGACCTTCTAACCGGCTGCATGTATCAACATTCATCTGAGATATACTTGGGAATCACTGGTTATTATGATTTAAGCAGTCGGAGTATTGGCTTGGCACCCATAGCTCAGTGAGTAGGGCAGCAGCCACATATACCAAGCTGGTGGGTTCGAGCCAGGGCCGGGCCTGCCAAGCAACAATGATGAAGGCAACCAGAAATAGCCAGGCATTGTGCCGGGCACCTGTAGTCCCAGCTACCAGGAAGACTGAGACAAGAGAATTGCTTGAGCCCAAGAGTTTGAGGTTTCTGTGAGCTGTGAGGCCACAGTACTCTTCCCAAGGCAACATAGTGAGACTCTGTCTCAAAAAAAGGAAAAAAAAAACTAGTAAGAAAATTAATTAATTAATTACTGCAAATCACATTAAACATCAAGCTCCTTCCCTAAGTGAAAAATTAATCCTTTAATTACAAAATAAGACATTTCTCAGACGGATCTCAAGAACAACTATAAAGCCTGTAGTTACTGATGGGAAGGAATGCCATCTCCTATGGCTCTTCTCCAATGATGAAATCAAAGTAGCTTCTTTACTTTTACACTATTTTGGGAGCCTCATCGGAGCTATCCCACAACATGCTTTACTCACTGTGAGATCTATGAACTCACTGGAATCAGGTGCCATATTCCACACGGGATGGAAGTGTTTGGGTCTCCTGAGGACTGTTTCCGTTCAATTCTGGAGAACCTTCTGCAGCCATCATGATGCAGATCCTTAGAACTGAACTGGCCTCCTACAGACACCTGATTGATAGAAGTTCAGTCATAGAAGTTTAGGCACCTGCAAGGAGAGCTACCAGGAGAGAGACAGAATGCCCATTAGGGTGAAGTGACGTACCCCGGAAACAACAGCATCCAGAATTACTTGTTTGGATCTGGCAAACAAGGAAGGGATGTTGCAAGGAAGGGACATCTCCTGTCTCTTCCTCCAGTGACCTGTCAGGCAGATGCAGTATGAGGATTTCATCTCACCTCATGAGAGAAGGGAACACACTTCTCTCGTGTAAAATTGGGGGGTAGGGTGGAATAGCAGACAGGAAACCCCAGGAAACTGGCAGAAATGGGGTGAGTGGTAACTCCATTTCCAGCCCTCCCTCCAGCCCCATTAGGACACTCAGCCTACCATGTGCAAATGCCACTGATTCACAGGGAAATTAGAAACATATGAGTGCTTGTCTCTCTACGTGCTATCTAGGAGAATGGGAAATAGTTACTGTACACTGGAGAAATTTGACAGACACCACCTTAACCAAGTGATGAAGGTTAATATTACTAATGACATCATATAGGCATTCTGTCCTCTGACGTGATGTGACAAGAAGGCAACTTCAACTCCAAGCTATTCTTTCTCACAACACATAATCCTGCTGTAATAACAACAAAAACAACTTGCTAAGCCTATACTCCTCCTGGCTGTCAATAAAATGAAAGTTGTCTGGCAGTTCTTCAAATAGATAAAGAGGAAGTTGCTAGCAATTGCACTCCTAGGTACGCGCCCAAGGAGAATGAAAACTTATGTTTGCACAAAAACTTGCATATGAATGTATGGAGCATCATTGTTCATAATAGCCCCAAACTGGAAACAACCCAAATGCCTATGAACAGGTGGATGGATAAACTAATGTAATATTAGGTTATCAAGTATGAAATGTCCAATTCCCTTAAGTACTAAGTTTGATAATTGATAGCTCTGCACTTTTACTTTGACCCTTCTTTGTTTTATTGTGAAAGTACATGCTCATTCATTCAAATGCACATTGTGGCTTGTGATTATCTTTCAATTTTTTTTTTTTTTTGAGACAGAGCCTCAAGTTGTTGCCCTAGGTAGAGTGTTGTGGCATAACAGCTCAGAGCAACCTCCACCTCCTGAGCTTAAGCAATTCTCTTGCCTCAGCCTCTCAAGTAGCTAGGACTACAGGTGCCCATCACAATGCCTGGCTATTTTAATTTTATTAAACCATAGCTGTGTACATTACTGCAATTACGGTGTACAATGTTCTGCTTTTATATACAATCTGAAATATATATTTTTTAATTTATTATTTATTTATTTATTTATTTTTTTAGACAGAGTCTCACTTTATCACCCTCAGTAGAGTGCCGTGGTGTCACACAGCTCACAGAAATCTCCAACTCCTGGGCTTGGGCCATTCTCTTGCCTCAGCCTCCCGAATAGCTGGGATTACAGGCATCCACCACAATGCCTGGCTATTTTTCTGTTTTGCAGTTTGGCTGAGGCCGGGTTTGAACCCGCCACCTTCAGTAATGGGGCCGGCACCTTACTCGCTGAGCCAATTCTTTCTTTTCTTTTTTTGTAGAGACAGAGTCTCACTTTATTGCCCTCTGTAGAGTGCCATGGCATCGCACAGCTCACAGCAAACTCCAAGTCCTGGGCTTAAGAGATTATCTTGCCTCAGTCTCCCGAGTGGCTGGGACTACAGGTGACCACCACAACACCCAGCTATTGTTTGTTGCAGTTTGGCCGGGGCTAGGTTTGAACCTGCAACCCTCAGTATATGGGGCCAGCGCCCTACTCACTGAGCCATAGGCGCTGCCCAACAATCTGAAATATTTTCATCAAACTGGTTAACATAGCCTTCACGGCACCCTCTTAGTTATTGTGTTAAGAAATTTCTATTCTACATATAGATAATTTCACATGTTGTTAGGCAGGCCCGGCCTGGATTTGAACCGACCAGCTCTGCTGTATGTGGCCGGTGCCTTAGCTGCTTGAGGCAAAGGTGCTGAGCCTCTTTCAACTTTTTTAAGAATAATTTTTATGAAACTATGGATAAGTCAAAAAATAGTGTTGTTTTTGAATCTGAGCTCCATCATGAAACTAATGCAGCATGCAGGGGGCTCCATATATCAACCAAGTGTTTGGAAAGGATATGGCTAGTGAATACACAGTGTGTCACTAGTTTGAGATGTTTCTTTCTGATAATTTTAATCTTGAAAATTAGCCATGTGGCTGACCTGAGACAAAAGAGGGTAATGATGAGCTGCAAGCTGTAGTGTGAAGTGAATCTCTCTCAACCTACTCATGAATTTGCACAAGGTTTGATGTTCCTTACCATTCGAACACTATCTGACCATTTGAAACAAATTGTCAAAGTAAACAAACTAGATATGTGGGTTCTGCATGACTTAAGTGAGCGACAGAAGAAAAATCATCTTGAAGCTTGCCTTTCCTTTCTGTCACAACATAAAGCAAACCATGTGTACACCATATTTCTATGTGTGATGGAAACTGGATACTTTCTGACAATTCCAAGTGCTTGACATAATGGTTGCATAAAGGTGAAGTGCTGAAACACAGTCCAAAGCTGAATATTCTTCAAGAAAAGCTAATGGTGTCTGTTTGGTAGTCCAGAGCTGATATAATCCACTACAACATTATGAAACCTGGTCAATCTATTACAGCAGATGTCGACTATAACCATTTGGACAAAATGATAAGGATGCTTGTGATTAAGCAGCTTAGATCAGTATGATGATTACATTGGTCAATATAGACCAGCCAATCCTCTGGCAAGGCAACACTTTCACACAAACAACACTGCTCAAACTACAGAATCTAGACGTGGAAACTCTCTGTCATCCACTTTATCCACTTGACCTTGCACCAACTGACTACCACTTCTTCCAGATTTGTGAACACTTTTTGCAAGGAAAAATATTCAGTGGTCAACAAGCTACAGAAAACACCTTTAGGGAGGTGCCTCTGGCTCAAGGAGTAGGGCACCGACCCCAAATACTGGAGATGTTGGGTTCAATCCTGGCCCTGGCTAAAATCTGGAACAAAAAAAGAAAAGAAAACACCTTTCGTGATTTCATGGCTACTCCCTCTTCAGGCCTCTTTGTCCCTGGGATACACAAGCTACTATTAAGACTAGGACCATATTTGACTATACTTCTTGTTTGACATGTGATAAACTAAACTTTTGATGTAAAATCTGACATTTCAGATTTAATGACCTAATAGATTCAGACAAGATTTTTCAGCCATTAGGAAAAATGAAATTCAGACACTTGCTACAACATGAAAAAAGCTTAGATACATCATACCAGATAGGAAAGAAGCCAAATTATACAGATACCATACGATTGCATTTATGTGACATGTCTAAATGGGTAAATGTATCAACACAGACAGCATATCTGTGATTGCCTAATGATGGGCTAGGCACAAGGGTTTACTGTACTCTAGCACCCCAGGACTTTTAGGGGTAACAGAAGTGTCAAAAGGTAGATTATGGTGATGACTGTATACCTATACACAGTTACCAAAATTAATCAGATTTTACCCTTAAAATGAGTAATTTTATTTATATTGCAAAGGAAGATGCTTAAAAATATGGTATTGATCTGTTCTTCTGTTGTACCACAGTAAGGGTAGAGGCAAAACTTACTAAATGCAGAATAGAAATGTCTTTATACGATAACTAAGAAAATGCCATGAAGGCTATGTTAAACAGTTTGAGGAAAACTTTTCAGATTGTATATGAAACCAGCACATTGTACCCCTTGATTGCACTAATGTATGCAGCTATTATTTAATTAAAAAAAAGTTTTTATACAAATGGATTGATGCACATGTTTTGTATACCTTCTAATGTACAGTAGAAGCTCCTTAGTTGACCATCCCCCTACATCGATCATTTCCCTAAGCTGACATAATTTTCACAGACTGGACATGCATCACATGTATGTATCAGTACAGCAGACCTAGTTCCTTATGTTGTCTACCGCCGTTTGTTGACCAGTTTGTCATGGTCCCTTAAGTGGTCAACTTACAGAGGTTCTACTGTATAGCAAACTGTGGTTAGATCTCAAGCCTGCCATCTCTATCCTGTGTAATTGTAAACAAAGACAATTCTCTCTCCTCCCTCCATCTCATATTACCTCAGGTCATGATTACGCACAAAATTCAGTGACATCTGAACACTTCCACTTCTTACACTTATGGCTATGGCTTGAGAGTGGGTCTATGTTGGTGTCCAGGGACTGGCCCTTGTGACAAGATGCAAGATGTCAGCATTATTGTTATTTATTTTTTATTTTTTTGTTATTGTAATTTTTGACCTCGGCTGGGCTTGAACCTGCCACCTCAGGTATATGGGGCCGGTGCCCTACCCCTTGAGCCACAGAAGCCACCCAGGTGTCAGCATTATTATTATTCTTCATTCCTATGTGATCTTCCTCACATACCTCCAGTTAGGGAGTCTAAATGGCACTAACTCTTATGAGTATCACTATGCAATATTTATCAAATGGCTACATAAGTGTACAACATTTGAAACAAAAATATCCCTTGTAGAAATTCATCTTCAGGACATAGTGAAGGATATTGAGACATATCTGGTTATGAAGATTGCCATTATTATAATTTTCTCCTTTCAAATCTGGGCCTGAATTTAGGAAGGGAAAGCAAATGAAGAGGTAGAGAGGAGCACAGGGAAATATTGATAGCAACGTAAGCACACACACTGAGACACGGACCATGGTTCTGTTATAACACTAGAATTCTCTCAAAAAGAGTCGCTGGGCTCAGGAAGGACATATTCAGCTCACTAGCGCAAACAGCCACAGGAAGCGCACCCTATACTGTGCCCATCAACATTGCACAAAATCTGAAAAGATACCATCCATACAGTGTAGCTGATAGGGAATTTCAGAACACTCTAAATAACACAGAGTTATAAAAATTGATTATGTCGGCTCGGTGCCAGTAGCATAGTGTTTACAGTGCCAGCCACATACACCGAGGCTGGCAGGTTCGAATCTATCTGGGTCAGCTAAACAACAATGTCAACTGCAACAAAAATAGCCGGGAGTTGTGGCCAGCGCCTGTAGTACGAGCTGCTTGGGAGACTGAGGCAAGAGAATCACTTAAGCCCAAGAGTTTGAGGTTTCTATGAGCTGTGACGCCACTTCACTCCACGGAGGATGACACAGTGAGACTGTCTCAAAAAAAAAAAATTGTCATATTCATAGGAAAGAATGCTAAAATGCAGCAAAAACAAGTTATATTGAAAACAGTGGTGAGAGAGGATTTCTTACCTATGAGATTAATGATTCACATTATTTCTAACATGTGCAAAAACAGGTACTTTCATCCTCTGATGTCAGGAATATAAATTAATAATAGCATCATGAGTTCTTTTTTTTATGGTGGTAAAACATGGTTAACATACATTTTTCTAGTTCAAAAGGTGTAGAAATGATACTGTTAAGAAATTCTTACAAAGATATTTTAATATATATGAGTATGGTGCTAAGTACAATGTTGTCCCTAATGGAGAAATGATGATAAGATAACTAAATTTTCATTACTGGACACTGGCGAAATAAATTTGGGGGCCATCTACTTGATGAAATAACCAATCAACACACATAAATGGAAATTTTGTTGTTAAGTATTTTAAAATGGGCTCAGCACCCTTAGCTCAGTGGTTAAGGGCACCAGCCACCTGCACCGGGGCTGGAGGATTTGAACCCAGCCTGGGATTGCTAAACAATGACAGCTGCAACAAAAAATAGCTGGGCGTTGTAGAGGGCACCTGTAGTCCCAGCTACTTAGGAGGCTGAAGCAAGAGAATTGCCTAAGCCCAAGAGGGAAGTTGCTGTGAGCTGTGATGCTACAGCACTCTACTGAGGGTGTCAAAGTGAGACTCTGTCTCTTAAAAGAAAAAAAAAAAAAAAGAATCACATTGTAAGGGCTATCTAAATCTGAGATTGGAAGTCTATCCTCAGTCTGAACTGAAGATAAGGCTGCATCTGTGAGATATATTTGAGGTGGTGAAGCTAGAGGATCGAGAAACACATACACACAGGTCATTTTTTTATTTTTTTTCTTTTTTCTTTTTATTTTTTTTTATTGAATCATAGCTGTGTACATTAGTTCAACCATGGGGTACAATGTGGGGGCTTCACATGCAATCTGAGATATTTTATCAACCTGATTGACATACTGTTCCTGATATTTTCTAGTTTACTATACGAAAACATTTTTGATCTGTATTTAGAAGTTTTCTCCTGACCCTTCGAATATGTACCACACATGTGAGGTCATTTTTTTAAATCTACATTGCTCCTCCAAGAAATTGTATACAATGAAATCTTTTACAAATTAATTCATGTGCACATTACTGTTGTCAATCGGTTCACACATGTTAGCTTTATTCAACTTTTAATCAATATACTTCTTAAAATATACCTCCCAGTAATATTCAAGAGTATATATTCATAAATTAAAATTAACATATATGTCTCACTGGCCCAACTCCCATCTCTTGACCTCAAGGGGTCTGTAGTCCACAGAATGGTGCAGACTCTCCAAATGTGTCCATGTAGGTCAGGTGCACACCAGTGTGTTCTCCTACACACACAGATACTTGTTCCAATAGAGGAATCACAGGATTCATCTTCTTTTACAACTGGCTTTTTCCACCTCATATTAATTCTAAGATTTTATTTGCATCTTATCGATTATTGTAGTTTTGCTACATTTAACATGTTTATTGCTCATGTGTATATTTGTGTGAATTCCCTGCAGAAATCAGCATCCAATTATTTTGTTTCTTAGTGTGCTTCACAAATCACAGATACTAATTCATATCTAAGGTGTAGTATGCAAATGTTTGCTCCCTTGCTTTGATACAATTCTTAGTGGAGTGCTTTTGTTCATTCAAAAGTTGTTTTGAATTTCAATAGTATGAGTGAAAAACCATACAAGTCATAGTTTAAAAAGAAAGAAAATGTTCAACAACACCCTGGAAAGCATGTACAGTCAGCCTCCAGGGAGGTTAGAGCACTCAGAACCCTGGTGTCATCAAGTAAAAATGGAATATCTTTATAGTATTCCAGAGTTAGCTGCTGAGTAGATGGCAACCAAGTCATCTCCCTGATTTACATAAACTCCCCTACAGCCATTAAATTGACCTGAGTAATGGTCACAACAAAGAGGAAACTTGAATAGCTGTTAGGATTAAATGGATCCTATGGAATGGATGGAATATAAACTATACTTGCTTATAGTAGGTCAGTACATACTACCTCCCTTCCCTGGGCTCACCTGTCCCAAAGACAACACTTGAACTCCTGCCTGAGCCCACTCAGCACTTCAGGGATCAGCCAACTTCTGTTGCTCTATACGCAGGTCTCTTGGCACAAAGCCAGGACTTGGTTGTGGCGTGAGGCCCTGTAGGGCCACAATACCAGGGGAGGGTGATCTGACCATTTCTCAAGTCTTGGAAGCTCATCTTCTAAAAGGGAGGCTGTTCAGGATCCTCTAGGGATGGCGACAGTGCAACCTCTTTCCAATCCTGCATTTATCTGAGGAGGTGACTTAGGCTTGGTGACCCTGAGCCTTGGTAGGACTGACCATACAGAGCTGCCCAGAGGGTAAAACTTGCCCACAGTACATGGCATGGAGTGGTGAGACTTAATGGCTTTTCAATTGCAGGAATAGAGCAGCAGGGGTGGCTGAGCCTCAAGGCTAAGGCAGGCATCATGAAAAATCATTTCTCATGGCTTCTCTTAATGAGATCACAGACATCTAGATAAAATTTAATTTTTAACTTGTTCAACTTAAGCAAGTTTCAAGGAACTGAACATTTTCAAAACTCTGTCCTTGGGCTCCTCTTTATGCATTCAGTCAAAATGTCAAGGTTTCTTTCTCTTTCTTTCTTTGTCTCTCTCCACCCCACCACACACAAAGTAACCCCCAAATTTTCTGCATTCCCTGTCAACATTCTTTACTTCCTAGGGACTCCATATCCCACTATGACTTCTGCCCCAGGATTTCAATGGACATGCTCTCACCAAGGTCGCAATCCACCTTTCTGTCATGATGTCCAGACATTTTTATAAAATAGCAACATAGTGACCATTACTATTAATCACATCCTAATATATGCATGCCTGTAAAGACTGTTTCTTTTACTTCACAACAAATATTTGACAGTTTAGCTGAACCTGGAGCAGGATGTACTGCACAAAAATCCAGGGTGCCCCATTCCCTAACTGTGCAGTCTTGGGTGGTCTTTATCTGTCCCTCTGTTTCTCATCTATAAAAGAGGGATTAGCCAAACTTTCTACCTTGTAAGTGTCCTGTGAGAAGTGAATGCGTCAAAACCTAAAAAATAACTTGGCACATATTTGTTTTATCCACAATGATTTGTATTTTTTTACCTTTTTTTTTTTTTTTTTTTGAGACAGAGTCTCACTTTGCCATGCACAGTAGAGTGTTGTGGCATCATTGTTCACAGCAACCTGAAACTCTTGGGCTCAAGTGATTCTCTTGGCTCAGCCTCCTGAGTAGCTGGGACTACAGGTGCCCATCACAATACCCAGCTAGTTTTGGTGACAGGGGTTTCGCTGTAACTCAAGCTGTTCTAGAACTGGTGAGCTCAGGCAATCCACCTGCCTTGGCCTCCTAGAATGCTAGGGTTACAGGTGTGAGCCACCCCACCCATCGATTAATTCTCTATCTTTATTGGCCATTAGTATCTCTATGGTAAAGACTGATGTTTATATGTTGTGAGACAGGCAGGTTAAAAAACTAAATGTGTGCAGGTAAGTATATGAGTGCATGCATTTTTGCATAAACATATAAGTACCATCATAAGAAAACATCTGGAAGGATATAATACAGATATAAATGTTACCAGGGCTAATCTTTGAGTGCTATAGGGATAATATTATTAATTTCCTCTTCTATGTTACATGCCCTTAGCTATAA
>CAUYON010128426.1:0-34375 GCA_963573935.1 Arctocebus calabarensis
AGAAGATGAAATATTTGGGAGTTTACCTGACAAAGGATGTGAAAGATCTCTATAAAGAGAACTATGAAACTCTAAGGAAAGAAATAGCTGAAAATGTTAACAAATGGAAAAACATACCATGCTCAGGGATGGGAAGAATCAACATTTTCAAAATGTCTATACTACCCAAAGCAATATACAATTTTAATGCAATCTCTATTAAAGTTCCATCATCATATTTTAACGATCTTGAAAAAATAATTCATCATTTTATATAGAATCAGAAAAAACCTCGAATAGCCAAGACACTACTCAAAAATAAGAATAAAGCTGGCTCAGCGCCTGTGGCTCAACGGGCTAAGGTGTCAGCCACGTACACCTGAGCTGGCAGGTTCGAATCCAGCCTGGGCCTGCCAAATAACAATGAAGGCTGCAACCAAAAAATGGCTGGATGTTGTGGCGGGCGCCTGTAGTCCCAGCCACTTGGGAGGCAGAGGCAGGAGACTCACTAGAGCCCAGGAATTGGAAGTTGCTGTGAGCTGTGATGCCACAGCACCCTATCCAGAGTGACAGCTTGAGGCTCTGTCTCAAAAAAAAAAAAAAAAAAAGAATAAAGCAGAAGGAGTTATGCTTCTACACCTCAGACTATACTATAAATTGATAGTGATCAAAACAGCATGGTACTGGCACAAAAACAGAGAGGTAGATGTATGAAACAGAATAGAGAACCAAGAGGTGAACCCAGCTAGTTACCGTTAATTGATCTTTGACAAACCAATTAAAAACATTCAGTGGGGAAAAGATTCCCTATTTAACAAATGGTGCTGGGTGAACTGGCTGGTGACCTGTAGAAGCCTGAAACTGGACCCACACCTTTCACTTTTAACTAGGATAGACTCTCACTGGATTAAAGATTTAAACTTAAGACATGAAACTATAATAATACTAGAAGAAAATACAGGGAAAACTCTTGAAGGAATTGGTCTAGGACAGTATTTTATGAGGAGGACTCCCCGGGCAATTGAAGCAGCACCAAAAATACACTACTGGGATCTGTTCAAACTAAAAAGCTTATGCACAGCAAAAAACACAGTTAGTAAAGCAAGAAGACAACACTCAGAATGGGAGAAAATATTTGCAGGTTACATCTCCAACAAAGGTTTAATATCCAGAATACATGGAGAACTCAAGCATATTAGCAAGAAAAGAACAAGTGATCCCATCTCAGGGTGAGCAAGGGACCTGAAGAGCAGCTTCTCTGAAGAAGACAGGTGCACGGCCTATAGACATATGAAAAAAATGCTCATCATCCTTAATCATCAGAGAAATGCAAATCAAAACTACTTTGAGATATAATCTAACTCCAAGAAGATTAGGCCACATCACAAAATCTCAAAACCAGAGATGTTGGCGCAGATGTGGAGAAAAGGAAACACCACTACATTGCTGGTGGGAATGCAAACTAATATGGTCCTTTTGGAAAGGTATCTGGAGAATACTTAGAAATCTAAAAATAGAACTGCCATTTGATCCTATAATTCTTCTACTAGGTATATATCCAGAAGACCAAAAATCACATTATAACAAAGATATCTGTATCAGAATGTTTATTACAGCCCAATTCATAATTGCTAAGTCATGGAAAAAGCCCAAGAGCCCATCAACCCATGAATGGATTAATAAATTGTGGTATATGTACACCATGGAATATTATGCAGCCTTAAAGAAAGATGGAGACTTGACCTCTTTCATGCTTACATGGATGGAGCTGGAAAATATTCTTTTTTTTTTTTGAGACAGAGCCTCAAGCTATCACCCTGGGTAGAGTATCATGGCATTACAGCTCACAGCAACGTCCAATTCCTGGGCTAAAGCGAGTCTCCTGCCTCTGCCTCCCAAGTAGCTGGGACTACAGGCGCCCGCGACAATGCCCAGCTATTTTTGTTTGGGTTGTAGCTGTCATTGTTGGTTGGCGGCCCCGGCTGGATTCGAACCCACCAGCTCAGGTGTACGTGGCTGGCGCCTTAGCCCGCTGAGCCACAGGCGCCGAGCCGCTGGAAAATATTCTTATCAAACCTCTTTCATGCTTACATGGATGGAGCTGGAAAATCTTCTTCTTATCAAAGTATCCTAATAATGGAATAAAAAGTATCCAATGTACTCAGCCCTACTATGAAACTAATTTATGGCTTTCATGTGAAAGCTATAACCCAATTACAGCACAACAACTGGGGATAGGGGCAAGGGAGGACAGGGGAGCGGGAAGGGTTGGCAAAGGGAGAGTATTTGGTGGGTCCACACTTATGCTGCTTCTCAGAAAGGTGCGGGTGAAACTTACTAAATGTAGAATATAAATATATCCACACAATAATGAAGAAAATGCCAGGAAATCTATGTCAACCAGTTTAATGAAAATATTTCAAACTGTATTTAAAACCAGCACATTGTACCCCATGATTGCATTTATGTACACAACCATGATTTAATAAAAAAAAAAATGAAATACCTAGCCATGAAAGAAATGGACAGACCTTAAATACAGTGGAACCTTAAATGTATATTACACAGTAAAAGAAGCCACTGTGAGAAGTCTATATACTGTAGGTTTCCTACCATATGATAAGATTATGGAGACAGTAAGTTGAAAATTTATGTCCACACAAGCTGCACATGGATATACACAGCAGTGTTATATAATTGCCAAAACCTGCAAATAACCAAGATGTCCTCCAGTAGGTGAATAAATTAAT
Organism: Arctocebus calabarensis; assembly: GCA_963573935.1. Lineage (NCBI taxonomy): Eukaryota > Metazoa > Chordata > Mammalia > Primates > Lorisidae > Arctocebus > Arctocebus calabarensis. The sequence continues at coordinate 2,730 of CAUYON010128426.1, forward strand.
AAACTATAATATATTCATAAAATGGAATATTCTCATTAATTTTCAGCAACTTTTTTGTTATCTTCATCTTCCCTTCTCATTCTGAACTTGTGCACTAGTTGCATATGTAATAAGAACCTACTGAAGTGTTGTCCAGGCCGTCTATTCCATTTTGTATTCCCACCAGCATTGTGGGAGTGTTTTTTTTCTCCTTATCTTTACCAGAATTTGTTGTCACTGTTTTCTAATTTTTATTAATTTTCATAGGTGTATAGTGATTTCTCTTAGTGTTTTCTTTATTTCCTTTATGGCTCATCATGCATCTTTATAGTTGGTTTTATGAAATATCTGTACTTATTTATTTTGTTAAGAGAGGCAATGTCTGAGTTCATTGTGACTCAATATTTGATTATATATGTCTGAGTTCATTGTGACTCAATATTTGATTATATATGATAATGGAGACTCAATGTCTTAGTTTTTTTTTTTTTTTTTTTGAGACAGAGCCTCAAGCTGTCACCCTGGATAGAGTGCTGTGGCATCACAGCTCACAGCAACCTCCAATTCCTGGGCTCAAACGAGTCTCCTGCCTCTGCCTCCCAAGTAACTGGGACTACAGGCGCCCGCCACAACATCCAGCCATTTTTTTGTTGCAGCCATCATTGTTGTTTGGCGGGCCCGGGCTGGATTCGAACCTACCAGCTCAGGTGTACGTGGCTGACACCTTAGCCTGCTGAGCCACAGGCACCGAGCCATTCTCTTAGTTTTTAATTAATTAGTAATTAAGGAGACAGAGTCTTGCTCTGTTGCTCCAGCTAGAGTGTAGTGGCGTCATCATAGCTCACTGCGATCTCTATATCTTGGCTCATGTGGTCCCCCAGCCTTAGCCTCCCACGTAGATGGGACTATACCATACCTGGCTGATTTTTTCTATTTTTGATAGCAGTGGTGACTCACTCTTGCTCAGGCTGATCCTGAACTCCTGAGCTCAAGTGACCCTCCCACCTCAGCCTCCCAGAATGCTGGAATTATAGCCATAAACCACGGCACCTAGCCATCAATCTCCTAGTTACTTATTAATGGGAGAGAGACCAAGAAATTATGTGGGGAAGAGGTTGATTGCTTTTCAGAATTTAACCTGAATTTCAGAATGAAGGCCTGAATTTGAGATATACCCAGTGTTGGAATTTAAAAACATTTTAAGTAAATATAATTATTTTATTTTGTCTAGTGTGCTCTAAAACTATAGATTCATTTTCATGCAAATGTTTAGTTATTCTTGCTGATGTTTATCTTCTGTATTTATAATATTTTTAATGCTTTTCATTTAAAGAAATCCAGTTTAAATATTTTGTTTTGTAGTTTAGGATTGCTTAATTTACCCTTTTCATTTTTAATAAATGAAACTTTTTTTCAAATTTAATTTGTAAGTAGTTGTTATCAACTTTCTTCAGTGAAATGAATTTACTGTGTGCATTCCATAGCTTTGGGTGTTGTAATATATCAAAATGAGGACCTTTTCTTCCCCAATAAAATCTTAATAACTTCCTCTGATGGGTGTGGGTCAGATTTACAGTAGGTAACAGATTGTTCTGATAAAATTTTTCAACACAGATGCCCACTAGCTCAATATAAAACAAGTTGCTCAGATAAAGAAAAGGTCTGTTAAAGAGAAATTGCATTCATTTATATTTTAAATTTATCATAAAAAATACAAAATACTTTTATTATTTATTTTAACTTGTATGTATGAAATTGTGCCTAGGCACAAATTAGAGGTTTTTAAATAACCATTTAGTTATAAAAATTGCATTATTCCTGTTTTTCCTGTTCCTCTGGTGTCTGCTTGTAATAGATTCATTACATTCTCAACTTGTCTCCCAAAAGTTCTTCTAGGTTCTTTCCTCCCGTTAAACAGTTAGTCTTATCTCTAATGTGAAGTCAAAGCTCTGTGTTTAAATGTCAGACACAAACCTTTAAAAATATTAGTCCTTTAGACCCTGTTGAAATCAGATATAACTTACTTGTGTCTTTCTACACCATATGTGTCTCATCTAAGAGAGTAAAAGGTAAAAGCTTGTTTCATTTCTATATATTTTAATGTAAAACTTTTTGGGGCACTCATACTGATTATTTTATAGAGAGATTTCTCATTAGCCTGCCCATGAGGAAAATTAAGATTGTCTTGCTGTGCTCTATGGAAATGGTCAAGGCTTTTCAAAAGAGAAAACAGAGAACAAAAGGACATGTTGGGCATGCACACAACTGTGTTACTGGCAGGAAGCATGCTGACTCCTTTGTGGATGTGTGAATTTGTGAAGACTTATTTTAAAGAATTATCTCTCCCTGTTAGTCATTGAATGGGAGACTCTTCCCCATTTATAAGTAGAGGTCTTGGTTCTGACAAGTCTTGTTCAGTTAGCTGTAAACTGAGCTGTCATAGCATTTGTTTTGTCTGTTTCTAATGATGGCTTTTTACAGGAAGACTCTCAGTCTGGCATTGTATGGATGATGCCAGCGAAGTGATAAGAATTCCAGCATCTAATGTGTTGTAGCCATAATGAGTTCCTAATTGAAGGTGACAAGCTGCTCTTTCCCTCCTTGTTGGTTGGGCAAGATGTTAGATTTTATTCATTATTAAACTCATTCCTTAACAGCAGAGGACTGGATTAATTTGTAGGGACGCTTAGGAGTTTTTGTCTTGTGTTAATTTTAGAGATTGAAGTTCTGGCTTTTACAAGATTCTCCCCCACCTCTAGCTATTTCAGTTGTATATGGTTGTGTTACTACCACCACAATGGTAAAACATTTCCATTGCTCTGAAGGTTTTTCATGCCACGTGACACTCTGAACTTTTCTCCTGGCAAGTACTAATCTGCTTCCTATTATTATAGCCATTTTTAAAGCTTTTTGTAGAAGAGGGTTATACAATATGTAGACTTTTATGTATGCCTCCTCATCACGATTTTAAAATTCACCTCTGTTCTTTACAAATAATTTGTTCACCTCTGTTCTTTACAGATAACATATCACTATTAATTCACTCATTGATAGAAATTTAATTGTTTCTAGGTTTTGAAAATTATTCATGATACAGTATCCGATTCTGACATACTGGAAACATACATTTAATGTTTTAAGAAATTGCTAAACTATTTTTCTAAGTCACGGTAGCATTTTGCATTCATAATAGTAATGTGTTGAGAGGTTCAATTACTTTGCATTCTTGCCACTTTGTGTTACCAGTTTATAAACTTTTTGCCATTCTAGTGGATGTAGTGGAATCCCTTGGTGATTTCAGTTTGTGATTCCCTGGTAATTAGTTATGCTGGACATCTGTTCATGTGCTTAGTTTCTCTCTATCTTTGGTCAGGTATCTTTTTTTATAATATTATAGGCATTTTTTATGTATTGCATGCTCTATTGCTATTGAGTTATAATTTTTATTTTTATTAAATCATGGTTGTGTACATAAATGAAATCATGGGGTACAATGTGCTGGTTTATTATACAATTTGAAATATTTTTATCAAACTGGTTGACATAGCTTTCATGGCATTTTCTTCATTATTGAATAATTTATAAATTTTGGACACAAACCTTTTGTCAGATTTGTGTTTTGCAAATATCTACATTTACTTACAATATGGGGCTTGGTTTTTCATTTTCTTATTTCTGGCTGTTAAAAAGCAAAAGTTAGGCCGGGTGCAGTGGCTCATGCCTGTAACCCTAGCACTGTAGGAGGCTGAGGCTGGAGGATCTCTTGAACTCAGGAGTTTGAGACCAGCCTTATCAACAGTGAGACTGTGTCTTTGTTAAAGTAGAAAAATTAGCTTGGCATCGTAGTGTGTGCCTGTAGTCCTAGCTAGTCAAGAGGGTGAGACAGGAATATTGGAATATCTCTTTAACCCAGGAGTCTGAAGTTGCTGTGAATTAGACTCACGCCATGGCACTCTAGTCTGCGCAACAGAGTCAGCCTCTACTTCCAAAAAGAAAAAGGAAAGGCTAAAGGTTTCAATTGATTCTATTTTAGTGCATCTTTTTTCTTATTTAAGAAATAGTATGCAAAGATTTTTCTCTTGTATTTTGTTCTAGATAGTTTATAGTTTTGGCTGTATTGTATATTTTGACACATACTATCCATTTCAAGTTAATATTTGTGTACAAGTTGGGGACCATTTCGTTTTTCTAATACACATATCTGGTTTTTTTTAGTGCCATTTGTTCCAAAGGCTATCTTTATCATTTAATTATAGTGTACCTTTGATGAAAATCAACTGGCCATACAAATGTGAGTTTATTTCTAGACTCTCAATTCTGTTTCCTTGTTATATATTTCTGTGCTTAGACCAATACCATTCTATCCTGATTATTGCAGCTTTTTAAGTTTCATACATATTAATCATGTATGTATAGGGGTACTTTGGAGGTATTACAGGTTTAGTTCCAGACCACCCCAATAAAGCATGTGATAGAAGTTTTGTTTCCTGGTGCACATAAAAGTTATGGTTTACTGTACTGTAAGTCTGTTAAGTATGCAATAGCATGTTGTGTAAAAAATGTACATATCTTAATTAAAAATACTTTATTGCTAAAAAATGCTAATGATAATTGTAGCCTTCAGCAAGTCATAGTCATTTTGCCAATGGAGAATTTTTCCTTGATGCTGTTGGGTGCTGACAGATAGGGTGGTGGTTGCTGAAGGTGTGGGGAGCTGTGGCACTTTCTTATAATAAGAGAACAATTAAGTTTGCCACCTGGAATGACTCTTTTTTTTCCTGAAAGATTTCTCTGTAGCATATGATGCTATTTGATAGAATTTTACCCTAGTAGAACATCTTTCAAAATTGGAGTCAGTCCAATCAAACACTGCTGCTGCTTTATCAATTAAGTTTATGGTATATTCTAAATCTTTTGTTGTCATTTCAACAATGTTCATGACATCTTCACTTAAGTAGATTTCATTGCGAGAAAGCACTTTCTTTGTTCATCCTTAAGAAGCAACGCCTCAGATCTTCAGGTTTTATCCTGAGTTTGCAGGAATTCAGTCATGCCTTCAGATTCCACTTCTAGTTCTAAATTTCTTGCTTTTTCTACCACATCTGCAGTTATTTCTTCCACTAAAGTCATGAACCCTTCAAAGTCATCCTTGAGAATTGGAATCAACTTTTTGTTGTTAACTACCTTCAATGTTGATGTTTTGTTTCATATTGGTGGATTTGTTTGTTAATACTTAGAAGCTTTGGGTGTATGCAAGCATATATGTATGTTGTTTCTTTTCCTACAAGGCATTTGTTTAGCTTCTGGATAGGTGGTATTTGCCTTGTAAGTAAAAGGACAGTTCTCACTTATGAAACAGGTTGTGTATGATGGGTATAAATTTTTGTCTGAATGATTAGTAGAGTTAACAAAATGAAGGAATTTTTGAGGATGTTCTTTGTGAAAAGTTATGCATTCAATTTCCTTTATAGATACTGGGCTATTCATATTATCTTTCTGTTTCAATTGGTTTGGGCAGTTTGTCCATTTTAAGGAATTTGTCTATGTCATCTGAATATTCCCTATTTCCTTCCTTATATTATTTGTCTCTTCTGCATTATTTTTCTTAAATACTTTGACTAGAATTATTTTTTATCTTAAAGAAACTAAACTAAAACTATGTTTTAGTATTATTGGTTTTTTTCCCCCTAATTCATAACACGTTTTATTTCATTAATATTGCATTGCATTTTTATTCCTCATTCTACTTTCATTGGTTTTAAACATTGTTTTCTTAAGTTAGAAACATCAACTTTCTGATATGTTCTTGTGCCAAGAATACAGCTCCTTAATTACCGTACCTTTACAATAAGTCTTATCATGAGGAATACATTTCCATGTATATTTTGCATTTCCATATACATTTTTTTAATGAAGTTTGATGAGGTAGATTTTTAAAATGATCTATGTAAATAATCTTTCAGTTTATAGTATTTCATTTACTAATTTTTTAATTAATAAAACTATTTTATTCTTGTATGCAAATAGATTATAAACCCTTACTTAGATGTATTCCAAGATATTCAGTGTTTTTGATATTTTTAATGCCACTTTATATGATATTGTTTCAAATGTCATTAATTATTTGTTCCTAATTTACAAAACAGGTGATGTTTGTATATTGGCCTTGTATCTAGTGACTTTGGTAAATCCACATAGTTTTTGTTGTGGGCTTATTTGCATGTGTATGTATATTATATATATTTCTACTTATAAATTTTTATTATTGGGTTTTATAATTATGCAAGAGGTTTTCAACATAAATGATAGCTTTATTTCTTCTTGTAGTAATTCCGTTCTTCTTCATGAGTCCTTCTGTACTATGTTGAATACAGTATTGATAATTAATATTCTTGTCTAGTTTCTTATTTTGGAATCTAGGCATATTTTACAAATGTTTGCTAGTTTTTGTTTGTTAGTTTTAACTTTGGTACCTTTTGTTAGCTTAAGGGAATATTTGTTATCATGAATGGGTTCTGAAATTTATCAAATGCTTTTCTACATTTATTGACATAATTACATTATTTGTCTTTTGTATAGTGTTTATTTGCTGAATGATTTCTTTCCTCTCTGAATTTTGTATTCCTAACATAAATTGATATAAAATATGGCTTGTATTGTGATTGTCTTTTTGGGAAGGTTTGAATGAATTTACTAATGTCCTATTAATAAGGGGTTTCAATATTATGGTAATAAGAAAATGTTAAAAAAAAAAAGAAAAAAGGGAAATGTAGAGGTTAATAGCCTTTCTTTCCCCTTTTATAAAATGTTTCTTTCCTTCTTTTAGCACAAGCCCACCTTACTGTTGTGTGGATTTATATTCACTTCGTACTGGGGAGATGGTCAAGTCCATTCAGTTTAAGACACCTATTTATGATCTCCACTGCAACAAACGGTAAGCACTTTTTCATGTATTTCTTGTGCAATAAGGTAACAAGAAACATGTTCTCCCAGGCATGCAATATCCTCATAATTTCATTGGCTATTAGATTTATTTAAAAAAAAAAATTTCAGAAATACCTGAATTCTGTCTGATGAAATAGCTCTAGGATTTCTTTTTTCTTTTTTTTTTGGTTGGGGCCGGGTTTGAACCTGCCACCTCCGGTATATGGGGCCACAGGCGCCGACAGCTATAGGATTTCTTAATGCATATATTCCAACTTCCCATCTTGAGCCATTAGGGATTTTTGAATTTAGTGTAGTGGAACATAACCAGCATTTGTAAAACAAAATGGAAAAGTATCTAAGCAAACCTTTATATATAAAAAACATGGCTTTTAAAAATATACATAATATATATGCCTTATATATAGTTATTGGTTTATGATGTGAAATATAGTTTTGTGTAGACTTATCCAAACTTTTGAAAAGTATGTTTCTTAACTGTAAGAAAATGCTTTAAAATTTTTTATTCCTTCCCATTTCACAATGGAACTATAACAGGGACTAGACTGATTTATTTCTTTGAAATTTGTTTCGTATGATCTGGCGCGGTGGTTCATGCGTATAATCCTAGCACTCTGGGAGGCTGAGGCAGGTGGATTGCCTGAGCTCAGGAGTTTGAGACCAGCCTGAGCAAAATGAGACCCGTCTCTACTATAAGTAGAAAAACTAGCTGGGTATTGTGTTAGGCACCTGTAGTCCCAGCTACTTGGGAGGCTGAGGCAAGAGGATCGCTTGAGCCCAAAAGTCTGAGGTTGCTATGAGCTATGATGCCGTGGTACTCTACCCAGGGTAACAGAGTAAGACTCCGTCTCAAAAAAATTTTTTTTTGTTTTGTAAATTGCTGGAAAAAAATTCAGATCTAAGTTGAACTTCTACCTGACCTTTAGTAACAATGACAAATTAACCACAAAACATTGAGGAGAGAGGAACCCTAGGAATCTTATTTAGTACTTTCCTTTAACGTTGTAGCCAACTGAAGCTATAGGATATAAAGTATAAATTTTCCTCATCATCAAAATGCAGACACTTGAAGCAGAAAATGAAATATTTTATCTCATTTCAATATACTTAAGTGAATCGAGTTAAATGAATTGTGCTTGCAGATCAATAACTGGAACATAGAAAATCATTCATAGCCGGTACTTAACTACACAAGAGTGAATAGTGCAAGTTGAAATGCAAATTTGAGGCCATCAGCACTTGTTCAAGAGCTCTTGCAAGACATGGCTTGACAGAGAGTGTAGGAGAAAGGAGAATATGGGGGGAATTCATTGATGCAGAAGGGAAATAAGTAGGTGAAGCACAGGGTCAGAGAGTCATCAGAGACTTGTAGTTTAAAGCACCAGGGAATCAACAGGGTTTAGACGAGTGCACAGGAACAGATGTAACCTTTGAAATTCCTTCTGCTGATATGGCAGGCTATTTAAAGGGGACAGTGTCTCCAAATAAAAAAGAAGCAAAAAAGAGAAGATATGAAGTAAGCCTTACTCAAACAAGATACCACCACAAACTCGGAAGATTTACCACTTCCCTAGCTTAATCCCCTGCAATGTACTGTTCCTACCCTTAGCAGTTATTCTGTGCCTGCCCCATCCTTGTGCAGTAGATCTCTGAACAAAGTGAGGGTTAGAGGGGCTACCCCCGTGCAATGAAAAATCCACATAGAACTTTTGACTCCTTCAAAAACCTAACTAATGGACTGCTTTTTCTTGGAAGCTTTAAAAAAAAATTTTTTTTGGAAAACTCTGATAATATAATCAGCTAACTCATAATTTTTATGTTATGTGTATTTCATACCGTATTCTTACTATTAAGTAAACTAGAGAAAAAAATGTTATTAAGAAAGTCATTACGAAGAGAAACTAGATTTTTTTTTCCTTAAGCAGTAGTAGATCATCATCATAAAGGTCTTCATCCTCATTGTCTTCACTTTGGGCAGGCTGAGGAGGACGAGGAAGAGGAAGAATTGGTCTTGCTTTTTGTGGCAGGGTGAAAGAAATCCATGTCTAAGTGGACCTGAACGGTTGCAGAAGCACCTGTTTCGCAAGGGTCTACTGTATATTTGCTGTGGGAGGGGTTTAGCTTGGCTGAAATACCTTGGCTTTTTAATTCCCAATCTTTAGTTTGAGAGGAAGTATATTTGAGGAGCTGTATTTAAGAAATTATACCCATGGATCCTCATTTGTACCTGGACCAAATAGATGATGAGATGATGAGACTCATAAAGAGATGAAGTTTTAAAGATTTTGAAAGAGAGTGTGTATTTTTTTTTTATTTTGGAGGAACGTCAATAATTCTATAATTTACATAAAATTTAAACAAAGCAACTGTGTGATTTCCAATGTTCTTAGATTCTATGATGCCTTTCCCTTCAAGTGACAGAATTTAATTTCTTCAACCTTGAGTGGGGGTGGAACTTAATGATTTAAACTTGTGATGACTAGAATAAAGTAGAAATGAGCAACTTGAGAGACCAGGTCATAAAAGGCAACAAGTCTTTATGTTCGTTTTCTTATTTGGATTAGGTATAGATCTAAGAAGGTGAATGTGATGTTGTAGATATCATGTAGTGTGACATAGTAGGCATAATTTGATTTAAAAATGGGAGGAGAAAAGAAAGGGGAAAACAGTATAGATGGGAGTCAAGTGACAATAGAGGATCAAGCCAGTCCCTAAGAGGGAAAGAAATCTTCCCCCTCGTAAAAGCCAAAAAACATTCTATATCACGAAGGGGACCTCAGACCAAACTTATCAATATACTGATAAATATAAGTACGCTGGGCACAGTGGCTCACACCTGTAATCCTACCACTCTGGGAGGCCAAAGAGAGAGGATTGCTTCAGGTCAGGATTTGTAGACCTGAGCAATAGTGAGATGCTGACTCTACAGAAAAATAAAAAACTGGTCAGGGTAGTGCGTTCCTGTAGTTTCAGGTACTCTGGAGGCTGAGGCAGGAGGCTCACTTGAGCCTAGTAGTTTGAAGTTGTAGTGAGCTATTATGATGCCACTGTACTCTAGCCAGGGCTGAGTGAGACTCTGTATCCAAAAAGAAAGAAAGTTTCAATCACCCATAACAAGAATATTTTTGAATTGACTCAGTAAATAAAGGCAAGGATTAATCTCCTTGATGGCTAAACAGTTATTAAGAATTGGGAACACTAAACATACTTTTATGATTGTACTGAATAAAAATCTTAACAAAGATATAAAGATATCTTCAGGGTAGACTAATAATAGAAATTACACAGTTTGAAGAGCAGAGATTAAAAATTTAGGAAACAATTATCAGAGCATCATTGGTATATTGGACAGTATTAGAAGGTCTAAGAAGAAGACAGATGCAGGTGAAAGCAAAGCTGAAGAAATAATTTCAAAAAGTTTCCCACATTTTATTATATACACAAATTTGCATATTCATGATCTCCAAGAACACCAAGCCAGAGAAATAAGAAAACTACTCCTATGTACATCATAGTCCCGGATTTAAAACTAAAGATCAAGAGGAACACTTGAAAGTACCTTTAGAAAAATGCCACATTATATATAGGGAAACAGCAATTTAAAATATAGGGACTTCACTCAGAAGCCCTCAGAAGAACTAAGAGTACTCAGAAAGAAACTTCACCAGTCCTTCCGGTGACCAATCCTGACTATCTCCTTTCTTGCTTTCTGTCTGCACTTCTACACGTATATTCGTTCTAACCTCTCTCACCTATTCATTAAAGTCTTTTCATCCTGACTACCCATCCTCCTCCAGGCACCCTGTCCAAATTTCTCAAGTTAGCCGTCCTCATTTGTCCCTGCTGTTAAACACACTCACTGCTCTCCTCCAGGTTATGTTGACCTCCATGTTCCTAAGCGTATTGGTCAGTTTCCAGATCTCATATCACTGAGCTGTAGTTAGGATTCATTCCCCAAATATTAAGTGAACAAAAGTTCCTCTTTTTTTGAAGCACTTTCTTCACCAGGTTTTGGGATATGATTCTCTTGTTTTTTCATTGGGTTTCTTTACCAATGACTAAATGTTGGAGTGCTTTCATCTTTGAATCTGTCTCTTTTCAGCTGTGCTGCTTCTTCATATGGCCTTATCTGTTTTCATTAAATTAATACAATTTATAGTGATCTATAAATTTCTGTCTTAATCTGTAACTCTGACCTCTATTTCTATTCCCATGTTTTTCATTTTCCATAAGTGATTTGAGAGTCCTGAGGCTCATGAAGATCGAATCACTTAAAAGGAAATAAAGGAACAGGTCTTTGCCTGTTTAAGGATGATGAAGATGAATTGGCTTAAATTACTAGTATTAATTAAATTACTAGTTTAGCAGTGTTTTTGGTTGAAATCACTTATATTTCCTTATGTAGAAATGAATGGATACAATGTGAAATTTTAAAGAGTTGTCTACTAATTAGACAAAAGCTATTTAAAGTCGTTAGGAATAAGTCCAGTGAAAGGTATACAGGACCTCTATTCAGAAAACTTTGAGTTAGAGAAGTGATAGAAGACCTAAAGAAATAAATGGTAAAGACTATTTTTATGAAGTAGAAGATTATTCATGATTTCAAACTTATCATTATTTGACCAAAAATTTTTTATTATCTATCAAGCTTTATTACAAAACTACAGTAATTAAAGAAATCTAATACTGTTGAAAAGATAGAAAAGTAATGCAATAGAATAGAGTCCAGAATTAGACACACACATATATGGCCAGGTGAATTATGATAAAGTTGTCACTGCAGCAGTTTTTTCAATAAATATGAGTATTTCTTGTTCATTTGGATGTTCGTATGGGAAAAAAAGTCCTGACATCTCTATAACAAACAATTCCAGATGAATTATATCTTTAAACATGAAAGATTTTGTTTGTAGGAAAATTTCAAGTAGAAATTTAACTAATAGCCAGTCATGGTGGGTCTCATGGTAGCTCTTGACTTAATCACAGCACTTTGGGAGGCGTAGGCAGGAGGAATTCCTGAGGTTGGAGTTCAAGACCAGCTTGAACAACACAGGAAGAACCTGTCTCTGGAAAAATTTTAAAATTAGCTGAGCACAGTGGCACGCACTTGTAGTCCCAGCTTTTCAGAGGCCAACGCGGAAGGATTGCTAGAGTGAGGTGCGGTAAGTTATGATACCACTGCACGGAACCCCAGGGGATAGAGCAAGACCTTGTCTCTTAAAAAAATTTTTAAAAATCATTTCATTTATACAAGGGTATTTAGGTTTTGAAATTCCTTCTCATACCAGTTTTGATAATTTGCGTCTTTCTAGACATTTGTCTTTTAGGTTGTCTAATTTATTGGAATTAAGTTGTTTATAATATTTATATGTTATAAATTTAATGACTATAGGATATCTAGTGACATAGATAATTGGTGAATTCTCTCTTTTTTGGATCAGTGTACTTAGAAATTTAGTTTTGCTGGCTTGGTGCCTGTGGCTCAGTGGACTAAGGCTCCAGCCATGTAAATCTGAGCTGGCAGGTTTGAATCCAGCCTGGACCCGCCAACCAACAATGATGGCTGCAACCCATACAAAAATAGCTGGGTGTTGTGGCGGGCGCCTCTAGTCCCAGCTACTTGGGAGGCAGAGGCAGGAGACTTGCTTGAGCCCAGGAATTGGAGGTTGCTGTGAGCATGCCACGACACTCTACCCAGGGCAACAGCTTGAGGCTCTGTCTCAAAAAAAAAAAAAAAAAGAAATTTAGTTTTGCTTCTAGCTGTAGGTTTGTTTTACAGGAGGTGGGGTGAAATACATGTTGATTATCAAGTTTAGCAAATTTCTTTTCCAGTTTGCTTACTGACAAGGTTTTGTTGTTGTTTTTAATAATTGGGCATTGAATGTAGTGAAGTCACAATGACGAGGACACTGCATTTGCTTTTCAATCTATTAAAAAAGTGAATTATAGGCTGAGTGCAGCAGCTCATGCCTGTAATCCTAGTACTTGGGGTGATTATTTATAATTCTTTTTATCTATTCATAGATTTCATATACTTGGGGTGATTATTTATAAATCTTTTTATCTATTCATAGATTTCATAGAGTCAGATTGATCTGTTATTTTCTTCCTATTATTATGCTTTTTTTTTGTTTTATAAAACACTTAGGAAAGGGTTCCTTCTTTGGTATTTTCTATGATCATTTACATAGGATTGCTACATCTTCCCTTTTTTTTTTTTAAGAGACAGAGTCTTACTTTGTTGCCCTCAGTAGAGTACTGTGGTGTCACAGCTCACAGCAACCTCCAGCTTTTGGGCTTAGGCAATTCTCTTGCCTCAGCTTCCCAAGTAGCTGGGACTACAAGCGCCCGCCACAAGCCCGGCTATTTTTCGTTTGCAGTTTGGCTGGGGCCAGGTTCGAACCCGTCACACTCAGTATATGAGGCCAGCGCCCTACTCACTGAGCCATAGGCGCAGCCCATGCTACATCTTCCTCAAGTCATTTGAGTTTCAGTTATTGTGTGCATATACATTTATGATCATTATGTTTTCTTGCTGCATAAAGTTTTATGAACCATCCTTTGTCACTGTTGATACTCTTGTTCTTAATGTTTGTTTTGTCTGATAGTACCATATTCATTTCTGTGCTTTTAGTTACTATTTGCATGGTAGATATTTTTCTGTTTTTCAGTTTTAAGCTAGTTATGTCTTTGAATTTGTTGATCCAGGCATAACATATTTTCATCATTATTCAATCTGTCTCCTATTTTAAATTTTTATTTCTTTTATTTCTTTATTAAATCATAACAGTGTACATTAATGCATTTATGAGGTACAATGTGCTGATTTGATACACAGTGTGGATTACTTACATCTAACTGATTAACATAACTGTCTCCTTGCTTCCTTATTTGTTGTAGAAGAATACTATGCAGCCATAAAAGAAGATGGAGACTTCACATCTGTCTCCTATTTTTAAAGGTTTATAATAGAGGCTGGGTGTGCTGGATCATGCCTGTAATGCTAATACTCTGGGAGACCAGGGCAAGAGGATCGCTTGAGCCCAAGAATTTGAGGTTGCTGTAAGCTATGATGCCACAGCATTCTACCCGGGGTGACAAAGTGAGACTCTGCTTCAAAAAAAAAAAAAAAAAAGCCCAGTTGCAGTGGCTGAAGCTTATAATCCCAGCATTGTGGGAGGAGGGAGAATTGCTTGAGCTCAGGAGTTTGAGACTTGCCTGAGCCAGAGCGACACCCTGACTCATTTAAAAAAAAAAAAAAGCCCAGCCAGGCGCCATGGCAGTGAGTGCCTGTAATCCCAGTGGCTTCTGGAGGCTAAGGCAGCAGGATGCCCACAGCCTGAGTCTGAGGTTGCAGTGAGATATGATGCCATTGCACTCTACTCAGGGCATAGGGTGAGGCTTTGTCTCAAAAAAAAAAAAAAGCAAGGAAATAAAAAGAAAAAATAAATAAGGAAATGAAAAATTAAATTAAAAAATGTTTATAAAAGAAATTGTGCGAAGGAAAGGCACTATTGTGTGTGTATATGTATGTATGTATACGTGGGTCATTATAAAAGTTTCGAGCATAGTTATGATTTAATAAAAAAGTTTCAAAATACTCAAAAATCAAGAAATATAAAATTTGCATGGATGGAAACAAGTGAAGCCCTCACAGCAACACTGATAAGCCAAGGAAGTTGAAACTTTCATGAGTGAATCAATCAAGAAAGGACTCTGTCGACTGTTTTGGACGTGAAATAACAGACCATTACACAGTCTCAAAACTTTCATAATAGCCCATGATGTCTATGGTGTGTGTAGGTATATAAATATGCCTACACACACACCCCTGCTCTCATTATATACTACCTGTTTGGTTCCATTGACCCTTTTTTGAGACAGAGTCTCACTTTGTCACCCTCTGTAGAGTGCTGTCACATCATAGCTCACAACAACCTCAAAGTGTTGGACTCAAGTGATCCTCTTGCCTCAGCCTCCTGAGTAGCTAGGACTACAGGCCAAAAGCAAGCAGGGTCTTGCTCTTACTCAGGCTGGTCTCGAAGCTGGTATCCTGAACTCTAGCTTTCTAACTGCCTCAGCCTCCCCGAGTGCTAGGATTACAGATGTGAGGCATCATACCCATCCTCACTGATGATTAATGTGGTGCATGTTTTATTTTTTGTGTGTTTCCTTATTTGATATTTTATGTCACACATTGTGTGTAAAGGAACAGTACAGACCTTGATAATGAATATTTACATATGCCTTTCTTCTATCAGGGTGTTAAGAGAGCCTTAAGTTGATCCAGTGTCAAGATGCGGTGGTTTGGGGCTCCATTATAGAAATAGAACAGAAATGGAATTTTCTCCTTTCCTACTATTTCTAAAATTTCATTATCTCCTTTTTAAGGTCATTATCTTCTATTTCATATTTATATATTCAATGAATACGTATACTCATAGCAATTACTTAGTAATAACAAATAACCCAGTAAAAAAACAGGCAAACATTTTTAATATGCCCAGCTGGAATAAATCACAAGGATGTAATCATTCATTAGAAATATTCTGCATCAGCAAATGAAATTCTTCTGTTTTAACAAATTAACAAAATTAATAAAGCATTCATTTTAAATATTCTTTTTTCTCATCCATTATTAGTGTCTTTTGTTCAGTTTCTCACTTACAATTTTGAAAAAAAAACCTATTAGTGTGTTGAATATTTAGTAACAATTCTAATCTTTGTTTGTTTGTTTGCTTGTTTTGAGATACAGTCTCACTTTGTCACCTTGGGTAGAGCGCTGTGGTGTCATAGCTCAAAGCAACCTCATGCTCTTGAGTTCAAGAGATCCTCTTACTTCAGCCTCCCAAGTAGTGGGACTACAGGTGCTCACCAGAATGCCTGGCTAGTGTTTCTATTTTTTTAGTAGACAAAGGGTCTGACTTTTGTTCAGGCTAGTCACAAACTCCTGAGCTCAAGCAATCCACCTGCCTCAGCCTCCCAAAGTGCTAGGATTACAGGCGTGCTTTATTTGATTTGTTGAATTAAGTATTAAACTTGAATTTTTATAGTAGTATACTACAAGTAATAAAATATAAAGCAGTAGTTCTGGATGGATTTTAGGAATTTCACATTAAAATTGTTAATGATTAAATTAGGTTCCTAATTACTTATAAATCTTCAACATTGGGAAAAATGTTTATATTTTAATATATTAAGTCAATCAGAAAGGATGTATTTACCCTGAATAGCAGTTGTCCTAGATTTTTGTATACACTTGTGTTGGGGAAATTCAGGGAGTGCTTAATGTAGTAGATTACATAAATCCATTTTAGGTTTAATACTATAACTGTTCTTCACTGGAAGAACACTTTTAGTAAATAGAAAATAATTTATTAATCTCAGCCCTTGAAATATTATTTGAGAACACTTTTAGTAAATAGAAAATAATTTATTAATCTTAGCCCTTGAAATATTATTTGAGATCTCGCTGTGTTGCCCAGGCTGGTCTTGAACACCTGGGCCCAAATTATCTGCTTGCCTGAGCCTCTAGAATAGCTGGGATAATAGGGATGTGCCATTGCACCTGGCTTGGTCTTATCCATTCTGAATGTAAATTTATTTGATTCAAAATGAATGAAAAAACTTTTAGTAAGAGAACATCATCTTTTGAGGTGATAGTTTGTTCTTCCATCACTTTTCTTCTAGTTACCTCTGTCTTGCTTATAATACAGGATTTTGGAGATTATATTTTCTTAATTTCCTTGCCTAAATATTCTAAGTAATGTTTAATTTTTAAATTGCATTGGTAGGTACTTGTTTTCATTTAGACTATTTAGCTTATTTATGATTCAATTTGTAGAATTTCACATTCACTTCTTTTTTCCATTTTGGTTTTTTCCTCTGATTTTAGGATCCTCGTCGTAGTCTTACAGGAGAAAATTGCTGCCTTTGATAGCTGTACTTTCACAAAAAAATTCTTTGTTACAAGTATGTACCAAATTGTTTTATTTCCTATCCTATGCCTTTGAATTTATACTACTTACCTGATAATAGTAAGAAAATGAATTGTTATCATATCAACAGTGTTTCGTGGGTTTTCAGTTATGATGGTGCCCTCATTCAGTTAATTGTATAACATGTGTTTTGAACTTGTCAATACTTTTTTTTTTGTGTTACTGAGCAAACTTTGTTTTATATTGCCTCAGTTCCTCTTTACGTACTCCTCTTAAGTAGTTGTGATTAGTTTCATGTAGCTTATTTTGTACTTTCAAAGTTGTTAAACTACTTAATTGACATACCATATTTGAGGAGGCACCTAGATTATCTTTATGAGGGATTTGAAACTCTTGGAAATAGTCAGTCTCTCTTTGTTTTCTTCCTTCTTTCTCTACGCCTTAAAACTGTACTGCTGTCTAAAAGTGCAGAAATAAGCACAGACTCTGAATCTGCACTATGTGCTCAGACACAGAGAATTAGCACATTTGAGAGAAAGAGGGAGATTGATTTTAAGAATTTAGCAAATGCACCTATAGGAGCTGGCAAATCTGGGCTTTGCAGATTAGGCTATCTGGCTGGAAATTCCAGGGGTCACTGTTGCAGTTTTGTGTCCCAAGTTGTGGTATGGAGGAAGAATTTTTTCCCCTCACTTTAGTTCAGTAAAACAATAGTTTCCTGCCTCTGTCTTCTATGCTGTGACTTCTGTGACTGACCAAGGTCGCTGTAGCTGAGCTTTCTCTTCTGTCTTGTCTTCTCCTTTTCTTCTCCGTACAATGTGACTATAAGCACAATTTTCTCAATGTTTTATTTGTTTTTTAAAAATCGATAGTATTTGCAGCTTTTCTGGGGGGAGGGAATTAATTTGACAGTTTGATAGTTTGTAATAGATGAGTTTGTTTGTGGAAAGTCCTTACATGGGTCACCTTAACAGATTTTCTGTATGACGAGAAAAAGTAAATATGCAAAACCCTGGAAAATATATTGGCAAAATCAGTATAGAAGCTGGCACATTTTCAAAGGAAGCAATGAAAGAAATTTCATTTTACCAATTTTACTGTGATTTCCTAATTAATTCATATATGATAGAATAAAGAACAAAAAAATTTCAAGCAGAAGAGAGTATAAAATAGGTATTCTTAGTT
Organism: Arctocebus calabarensis; assembly: GCA_963573935.1. Classification (NCBI taxonomy): domain Eukaryota; kingdom Metazoa; phylum Chordata; class Mammalia; order Primates; family Lorisidae; genus Arctocebus; species Arctocebus calabarensis. Next base: position 20,777 of record CAUYON010128426.1, read on the forward strand.
TTTATTGCTTTTTGAAATTATGAAGTGTGGTTACCTTAAAATGGTCAATTATATTTTATTTATTTATGTATTTTTGAGACAAGAGTCCCTTGTAGAGTGGTGGGTAGAGTCACCCTGGGTAGAGTGCTGTGGCGTCACAACTCACAGCAACCTCAACCTCCTGGGCGTAAGCGATTCTCTTGCCTTAGCTTCCCAAGTAGCTGGAACTACAGGCATCCGCTACAATTCCTGGCTATTTTTTTTGGCAGCAGTTGTCATTGATTGGCAGGCCTGGGCTGGATTTGAACCCGCCAGCTCTGGTGCATGTGGCTGGTGCCTTAACTGCTTGAGCTACAAGCGCCGAGCCTAATTGTACTTTAAAGATACGAATGTCTTCCATTTTCAATAATTTAGCCAATTAGATAAAGATGTAATATCTCAGTACTATAGCAAAACGATTATAATATTTTGATTAAATTCTAATGCCACAGGTATACCATTTACGTGTATGGATGGATACTTTTTTTCATTTACACCCCATGGCCAGTTATTTTCAAGCATATTGTGGACATTGTAGAATTTAATTCGTGTATATTTATTACCTGTGTCTAATAGTTAAGCACTTTTAAAAAGTACCAGGTAATCATATCATTTATCATCTAATCTTCTGTCTTTTGGGTCGAACTATCACCATAGTAGATTTAATTCTGGTCCGCTTAGGAAAAACTAGGAAAGTCCTGTGCCAACATGGACATATGGTCATCCTGTCCATTTCCTACCAACCAAACTCCCACAGTTTTTGATATACCAGAAACTCTTTGTGAAAGGCCAGTGTCCTCATACAATCTTTTCTACAACTCATGCTTCTTTGTCCCATTTAATTTTAACCACTCATTTTCATTTTTTTCAGGTGCATTTTTCCTTTGTTTTCTTACCTGGAATGGCCATTTCACTAGTGCCACTTCTCCCCACAACATCTTAATCCTATACCTTTTTTGGGGCCCAATGTAGGTAGTCATTCTTTTTGTGGTTTTTTTTTTTTGTAGTTTTTGGCCGGGGCTGGGTTTGAACCCACCACCTCCCGCATATGGGGCCGGTGCCCTACTCCTTTGAGCCATGGGCGCCACCCAGGTAGTCATTCTTATATGAAGTCTTTCCTGACCCTCTAAACTTGCAGGTGTGTTCGACTTTTTTTCCTCTCTGCCACACATTGGATGAAAAAGAGTTGTATTGGGCTGCACATTAAATATACAAAGAATGATGAAAGCTGGTGAACCAAAAAGAGGTCCATGCATCGTTTTCATGATGTCTGACAACACAGATTAACCAATGAGTCCTAATATAATCTGTCTGTGGCCTGCTGGCCACAAGTTGGACACCCCTGGACCTCTCCTTTCTCTAAATACCGTAAAGATAACATATTTCTGTGTCTATCTGCAGAACATTAGACTGTCAACATGCTATGCAAATCGAGATGCCCTGGTCAAATATGCTTAGGAAATGCTGTCTTCTGTTGAGACTGGCAACGGTGATTAGCATTTTATCTACTTAAGCTTATTTAATACATTTTTATTTGATTACAGACTTTTGTTACCCAACACACTTTGGGAATGCTTTTATAACATGTAATCTCTGCCTCTCCTAAAGCCCTTATTTTCTATCTTGTATGCAATTTTTAAATACTTGCCACTCAGCGTAATCTTATTGAGAGAAAAGTTATTTACCTTGTTTTGAATTGAAGAGGTTAGGTTCATGGAAGGCATAATATGTCCATTGTATTCTTGCTAATTAAAAAATACTAATGATGTTTATTTCTTGATTCACTCTTTTAATATTAAAACCCACTTTAGTAATGATGATTTGTTTGACCTTATCCATTTTTAAACATTTATCAGGATTATGTTATGATTTCAAAGCATGAGTGGTTCTTTTCCAAAATATTTAATCAAAATGTTTGTGGTAAGAGTATGTCTGAAAATGCAGTGCTACTCTGTAAAAATTGATGAGGAATAAAATTATTCATGTAGCATCAGTCTCAGAATCTATAGGTCTGAGCTGAAAATTAACACTTTGAATATGTAAAGGAGTGAACAAATGTATTTATATGCTCGTGTATGAATGAAGTTTCTCTCTTAGAAATCCCATTGGAGGCCGGGCATGGTGGCTTGAGCCTGTAATCCCAGCATTCTGGGAGGCCAAGGTGGGTGGATTGCTGAGTTCACAGGTTCCAAACTAGCCTAAGCCAGAGCGAGACCCATCTCTAAAAATAGCCAGGTGTTGTGGCGGACACCTTGTAGTCCCAGCTACTCCAGAGGCTGAGGCAAGAAAATCGCTTGAGCCCATGAGTTTAACGTTGCTGTGAGCTATAATGCCAGGGTACTGTACTGAGGGTGACAAAGCAAGACTTTGTCTCAGAAAAAAAGAAATCACATTGGAGTAAATCCAGTAGTAAGCATTTCTGAAGCAGGAGATTATTAGAAAAATTATACCCTTATAGACATCAGCTCTTCAACGTGTCTTCGTGTCTCTCCTGGCTGTCTAAAGCAGGGGTGTCTAGCCTTCTGGCTTCCCTGGGTCACCTTGGAAGAGGAAGAGTTGTCTTGGGCCACACACGAAATACACAAACACCAATGAAAACTGATGTTAAAAAAAGGTCTGTGCATAATTTTCGTGATGTCTGCCATCACAGATAAGTGAAAAAGTCCTCATGTGGTAATCCTAATTACACAGTCCCCCATTCAGAGTTATTTATTTATTAATGAATTTATTTATTTTTGAGACAGAATCTCACTCTCTTGCTCTAGGTAGAGTACCATGGCATCATAGCTCACAGCAATCTCAAGCTCTTGGGCTCAAGCGATCCTCTTGCCTCAGACTCCCGATTAGCTGGGACTACAGGCACCTACCATAACTCTTGTCCGGTTTTACAATTTTTAGTAGAGACAGGGTCTCGCTCTTGCTCTGGCTGGTTCTATAACTTTTGAGCTCAAGCAATCTACCCACCTTTGCGTCTCAGAGTGCTGGGATTATAGGCATGAGCCATCACTTACTGGCCTTTCCGAAGTATTTGAACAAAGGAATTTAGCTGCTTTTCTTTGAAATTATAGTTTCAAAAGTGATTTTCAGTATTTAGAACAATATTCACCATGACCAGATTTTTCAAATCAAGAAGTAAAGGGTACCACTTCATAACTTGTGAGAAGTTTGTTTTTCTCCAATTTCTGTATCTTTCTCCTCATTTCTTTACGCAGACTGAAACTTTTAGCAGGTAGAAAGAGTCCTGGTATAGATTATGTGCATTTCTCTGTATTTGAGTTTATGTTAGCCCATGCCTCTAAGCCAATTATGCTTGTTAGACTGAAGGATATAGAGTATACAGATTGAAGGACAGGGCAGTGCAATATAGTGAGATGGTTGAACAGGGTATACTGAGATTGCATTTGTAGTAGCTCATTTGCCACTGCACCATTTTTAACAGTTTTTCTCTGTTGATTCGTACTGAGTCCTTTAAAAAGTAGGACCATAGCCTATGTAGAAATGGCAAGTTTTCCACTTAATAAAGATGTTGTGTTAATTATGTAACCAGTTAACTTTTAAAACAGTTCGTAAAGTTCCTGTATAATACCTCTTAGTTGAGTGCCTTGCTTGTTGAATACAATGAACAGACTGTAAACGAAGTAGAGACAGCTGTGTCCATCAGCGTAAGCATCATGGGTATTTGTGCCAATGGGTGGAGGGAACAAGTAAAGAAAGCTGATAGAGAGCTGTTAAGAGAACACATCCACTGTATTGAAAAAGGAGACACCTTTGTATCTGGATGTAAAGAAAAAGTGGTCATGAGCAGCTGTCTGATGTGGAAATCCAAAACCCAGGCATGATAATGAAAACAAAAGACAAAGACTGATGAATGTCATTAGCAGTCATTTTCGGTGTCCTTAAATTGAAAGATAGATATGGAGTCTCCAGAGAGACCAAAGGAGTGTACACTAAGCAGTCCCTTTTCTTTGGCCTCAATTCTTTGAGGATGAAAAATTATTCCTTAAAATCTATTATTTCTTCATGTTAGTATATGTGTTCTTTGTTTATGTTAAAGTTGAATAACAAATGGAATGAATAGAAATGCTAATTTTACTTTAAAATATAATTTTTTTTTTAATTCTGGGAAAAGGACATTTGCTTTTTATGTTAAGAACCCAGTTTTTAACATTTGTGATAATTGGTACCTTAACGTGGGTCTCACTATGTTGTCCTCGGTAGAGTGCTATGGTGTCACAGCTCACAGCAATCTCAAACTTGGGGGCTTAAGCAATTTTTTTGCCTCAGCCTCCCAAGTAGCTGGGACTGCAGGCCCCCGCCATAACACCTGGCTATATTTTTTGTTGTTGTTGCAGTTGTCATTGTTGTTTAGCTGGCCGGGGCTGGGTTCGAACCTGCCAGCCTGGGTGTATGTGGTTGGTGCCGTAACCACTGTGCTATGGATGTCAAGCCCTTAATGTGAGTTTTAAATCCAGATTAAGTTAAAAGTTAAACCTATCCCTGTTCTTCTAGGTTCTATATAAGGTAGCCAAGGCCACCATGATTTTTTCAGGGTTTGGCAGGTGATTGATGTGTAGTGGACACTCAGTGAATATGTGTTCAATCAACCAACTTGTGACTTTTCATTCTCTGCAAACAGTTCCTACCCATTGATCCTTACTATAGCAGTACTCTGAAATTTCTATGTTTTATATACATGAAAAAAATAAAACTATAAAACTGGAGCTTTCAACACAAGGCTTGTAGAAGCTTAACAGGGTCAATAATCACCTGTATGATGGTTAAATAAATATGTAAAATGGTATTTAATATTGTATATTTGTGTGTTTTTCTGGAGAAGTTGTTCATAGTCTTTTTGGACATCATAAATGTGTGGTCCTTTGTGACTAGTTTCTTTCACTAACCATAGATATAATCAATGCTTCTCCATCTATCGAATCTTCATTTCTTTTCCTGTGTTCCATTGTATGGATATAACACATTGTATGTTCCACTGTATGAATTTCATCTATTCATCAGTTGACATTTGGTTTGTTTCTAGTTTGTGACTATTATAGATAATGCTTGTATAAACACTAGTGCACAAGATTTTATGTGGATATATGTTTTCAGTTCTGTTGATATGAACATTTTGTTAAAAGTTCTTGTAATTTTGATTTGTTCCTTATGGCTAATGAGACTAAAGATTTTTCATGTGCTTATTAGCCATTTGTATGTCTTCTTTGTTCATTTTTAAGTTGAGTTATTTGTCCTTTCAATATTATGTAGTATAGGTAAAGTATAGATACAAGACACTTTTCAGATGTTTTACAAAGTTTTTCCCATTCTTTTGGTTGTCTTATTTACTTTTTTACAGTGTCCTTTGAAGCACAAAAATTTTATTTTTTGATGAGGTCCAATTTATTTTTTCTACTGTCATTAGATGTTTCATGTCATATACATACAAGAAGCCATTGCCTAATCCAAGGTCATGAAAGTTTACAATGTTTGTCCTGAGAGTTTAATTGTTTTCTCTGTCACATTTAAGTCATTCATCTTTTTTTGTATGTGGTAAGAGGTAAAGGTCCAGGTTCATTCTTTTGCATATGAATATCCATGTGTTCCAGCACCATTTGTTGAAAGACTATTTGGTCACCATTGACTTGTCTTAGTAATCTTGTTGAAAAATCAATTGACTATAAATGCAGATACTTGTTTTTTTTTTTTTTTAGTAGAAAGGCTGAAACTTGATTTGTCCTTGCCAGGAATTTTTTTTCTTTTTAAGAGAAAGAATTTCAGCTCACTGTGACCTTAAACTCCTAGGCTTAACCATCTGCCTCACTCCTAAGTAGCTGGGAGTTACAGGTATGTGGGCCCATACACAGCTAATTATAATTATTATTATTTGGTAGAGATCAGGTTGCTTAAATTGGTGTTAAACTCTTACCCTCACGTAATCCTTCCTTCTCAGCCTCCCAGAGTGTTAGTATTAAAGGCATAAGCCACTGTGCCCAGCGAGGTTGTTTTGTTTTTCATAATGAATCTAGGTTACCTTTCCATTAGGACTAACTTTCTGGGATGATGTTATCTAATATTGCATCATTTCCTTATGCTTTCTTTATTACTGTTTTGGTAATTGAAGAATCTTCATTTTCTGTGCTCTTGGATTTTATTGTGCTTTCCTTTAAATCAGGAAACCTGAATTCTTTTAATATTCAGTTCTCTCTGAAGTGGTTCAAAAACACTGTAAACATGTTAGAATTAGAACTAGTGTTGAAGAAATTTATCTCTTCCCCACCCTGTCACTTATTTTCAAAGTTTAGCTAGAGGCAAAGGTTAATCTTTAAATGCATCGTACTTACAAGGTTGGGATAGTGCTGAGTGGCTGATGTGCTGATTCCAACAGAAAAACAATTTACAATACACTATCAGTCTTGAAGTCCACTGAGTTCCAAAATCATGGACTCAAAACGTGAAATGAAGAATTGTAAGCTGTGTTTTTCCTTTAGTATTTGTGAGGTTGAAGTGGTTATCAGAATCAATTCAGAGCTAGATTATACTGAGTTTTAAAACTAATCCAGGAGATTATCTGTCTCTAATGCAACACCACAATTCATGGCAATTTGGTTATTTTTTTCATGACAGATTTTATGAAGGGGAAAACTTTCTTAAAGGCCATATTGGTCTTTTTCTCCATTTCTGAAATTTCAGTGGATACGAAGCATATGCATAATTGAAGACAATAGTGTGTGAATAAGATTATTTATTCAATTGGCATTTATCATGCAAATACTGCACAATATATATTACAGTGTATTGTCTTTGCCCAGTTTCTAGTGTGTTTTTGTCTGATATGTGTGTGTTTCCATAATATGCATTCAGTGGATACAGTAATAAGACAGTTAACCTGAGGTCAGAAACCCAAAGCATTGCAAACACATTCCCTCAATAATAGTATAGAGAAATTGTTATTTAAAAGAGGAACAAAATGGGAAAGGTTTTATTTTATGTGATTTGTGGACTTTGTTTTAGAGTTACTCTCAAGTTCATTATCTTTTTTTATAAGATTAAAATTCAAAATAAATGACAGTTTAAGGAGCTGAGTTGAAAACTGTTCTAGACTAGAAGCAATAGCAATGTGTGCTTTTAAAGTGCTTTTGAGTACAGCAGTAGTAACACAGAATGACAGTGTAGTGAATTGCAGTGGAGATTCAGTAGCGAACATAACAGACAGAAATTCTTGACTCTCTTTATATATCCCTCTGATTAAGTTAGAGGAAGACAGAAAATAAAAGAACAGCCAGGTATGGTGGCTCATGCTTGTAATCTTAGCACTGTGGAAGGCTAGGGTGGGAGGATCACTTAAGGCCAGGAGTTCAAGACCAACCTGGGCAGCATATTGAGACCTCAACAAAAAATAGAAAAATTAACCAGATGTGGTGGGGCATGCCTGTAGTCTCAGCTACTCAGGAGGCTGAGGTGCAAGGATCTCTTGAGCCCAGGAGTCTGAGGTAACAAGCTATGATAATACCACTATACTTTAGTCTGGGCAACAGAGGGAGTCCCTATCTCAAGGGAGAATAAAAAGGAAGGAAGGAGGGAGGGAGAAGGTACATATAAATAGGATAATCTGTTGATATTGGCTAGACCTGGAAGCAAGCAGAATGAAATTTAGTGATTAATGTAAATATTTTAGTATTATATAGTTTTCCAAATTTTTCTACCGAGGCACCCTTTGAGGGTTACTTGTCCCTATTGGCCCCATACCTAAGTACTTGTCCCCCCCAACCATAGTATTATGTCTGATAGTCTCATTTATCTTTGACCCTTAAATTCCTAAATTCATCGTATTCTTTTTCTTTCTTCTCCCAAAATTTTTCCTTGATTTACGAACTTTCGACTTAGGAACTTTAAATGGTCTTTCCTAACTTCATTCTTTTGTTCAGAAATAACTGTAAAATGCCCAGTGTTTGCTAAACATGATTACCAGTTCTTCCCAGATTTGTTGTATTTGAACAAATAAGGAACATAGCTGTAAGGAAACTAAGTAGAGGGAAAAAAATGCAAATTATTTAGCTATAAAAATAATGACTCATGGGACTTTTATGTGATACTTGAGAAAATATAAGCATTACATTTTTCTGTTTTTCTGACATCAACATGAGATGCATCAACAGATAATTTATTAAGAAATTTCTTAATGGTGTCATTTGAAATTTTTCAGGCTGCTATCCATGTCCAGGGCCAAACATGAATCCTGTTGCTCTTGGAAGCCGCTGGCTTGCTTATGCAGAAAACAAGGTAAGACAGGGCCCATATTTGGACTGTTTGTTATAGAGCAAGTGTTGAAGGACTTTCTGTAATCCTATGCTCCATGTGTGATTACCAATAATGAATGTTTAACTTATTACTACTTTGTTTGCTTTGATTTGATTTTAATTGCACCACTAATAATTGAACTTTTTAAAGGAATCATAAATGTTTGATAGTGATCCTTAAATCAAGACTCTGCAGAACCTTAATGTTTTAGGCTTAGTTTTATATAGAGAACTCTAACTCATTAGTATTAAAGCACAGCATTGATTGGTAGTAAAGTCAGTGGTTTCTGACTTTTTAGCATTCAGGAGGCATGGCTGGGCATGGTGACCAATGCCTATATTCCTAGCACACTGAGTGGGCAAGGGGGTGGATTGCTTGAGCTCAGGAGTTCAAGAACAACCTGAGTGAGACCCTGTGTCTTTAAAACATAGAAAAATTAGCCAGGCATGGTGTTGTGTGCCTGTGGTCCTACCTACTCAGCCAGGCAAGAGGATCACTTAAGCCTAGGCATTTGAGGTTGCTGTGAGCTATAATGATGCCACTGCACTCTAGCCTGTGCAACAGAGTGAAAGTCTGTCTCAAAAAACAAAAAAATTAGTAGGCAGGAGTAACTATTGTCTTCATTGGTAGTTTGGAAACCTGGGACATAGAATAATTTTTTTTTTTTTTTTTTGAGACAGAGCCTCAAGCTGTCACCCTGGATAGAGTGCTGTGGCATCATAGCTCACAGCAACCTCCAACTCCTGGGCTTAAGTGATTCTCTTACCTCTGCCTCCCAAGTAGCTGGAACCACAGGCGCCCGCCACAACGCCCAGCCATTTTTTTTTTTTTTTTTTTTTTTGGTTGCAGCTGTCATTGTTGTTTGGCAGGCCTGGGCTGGATTCAAACCCGCCAGCTTAGTTGTACGTGGCTGGCGCCTTAGCCCGCTGAGCCACAGGTGCCGAGTCGACATAGAATAATTTAATTGACTTCAAGTATATGTTTAAAACTAGATCCAAATAAGGGGTAAGTCATTGGTTTTAATAATTAAATCATACGTGCTTCCATTTTGTTTAAATTTTAGTTATTTATTACTTTTTAAGATCATCATGGTAAAGAAGAGTTTTATTTATGTCTTCTTCAAGGCAGAAGGTAAATTTGAACTTTCAAAAAGAAAGAAAATAAAATTTTCTTTATGTCATTTAGTACCCTGCATGTGAATATTGAATGAAATGTAAAGCATAGTATTTTTTATTTCATTTTTGCTGGTTGCACAGTTACTGTATCTTGGGAATAGTATGAAATGATGGTGAAGTAGTTCTTGACAAAATTAGGATGTGGTAAGTAATATAATTATTTGGTGAAGCCACAGACTAATAAATCTCTAGCCTTTGGAGTGTACAAAGTCGAGAAACTACAGAAGAAAATTATTTTTCTAGATAAATTCCTTTAACTTTTCCAAAAGTCTGTCTGCAGCTATTATATCTTTTGCTTCTTATCTAATGCTGTATTTATATTCCATTCTGTTCTTTCTCTTGATTTTCCAGCATATCTCATAAAAATAGCTCTTTTCAAATTGTTCTTTCCAAACAAGACAAGAGGCATTCAGTTAAGTGTGATGACATAATGGTATCTTCTAATGTTTACATCTGTAATACATTTCCCTTGAGTGCCGGAGACGTCTGAGAAGAAGATATATAAATTGTCCCCTTGGATTTTGTAGACATATTCTCACATGTGGGAAACTGTCCATTTGGGTCAGAGGTATTATGTAAATAGTTACATACTGTTTTTGAAGGGAAAGAACTTCTTTCATAGATGCATTGTTTGGATATGTGACAGTTGTTTTGCCATTATAAAGATATATGTTAATAATATCTGGTGTCATACACAGAGACCAGACAATATAGTGGCATTCACAAGGAGTTTGCTAATCAAAAAGCTGTGCCATTATCTGGAAATATTTCTAGATAAATGTCCTTATGTTGGATTTCCAGAACAGCTATTATTTCTTCACTTCTGTTTTAGCTTTGAGGTTGAGTGTGAAATTGTAAAATGGAATGAAATTTTGTAGTAACAGTCTCTTTCAGTGAAAATGCTGCAGAATCTTAAGTGAAAAGCCATATATCTTGATGGGGTTTGTTTTTCAGTGCATTTTTTTTTTTTTTTTTTTTTTTACAAATGTACTTGTAACTTTCAAAACTTGGAAAAATAAGTATAAGCCAAACAAACCAAAGTACACCCATGTCCCCTTTATTCAAGTTGAGCTCTAAACCATTTCAGAGTAAGGTGCATATATCATTACCCCTGAATATGTTAGCTGTCTGCCAATTGAATATTGTTAAAATACTTTAATCTGCCATCAGCTAACCCTTTGATATCATTTCCCCCTGCTCCCCGTGGCATAAGATACGATCTTGCATTAGCTATTAAAATCTTTTGGAATGTCCCTTTAAATCTTTAAAATATGGAATATTTCACAGTCTTTCTTCTTTTAAATCACTGATATTTTTGAAAAATGTAACTCCCTAACTCTACCTCCAGCCTTATCTTTTTTTAAATAGAATGATTTTTATCTTGAGTTTTTATGGTATTTTCTCTTGATTGTATTTATGTTGTGTATTTCTTGCCAGAAAACTACATGAGTCATGTTCTCACAGCATGACTTCTGGTGGCACTTGATACACGGGTATATTTGTCATTTTGTGGTGATGTTAATTTTGTTCAAATTTTTGATTTCAGTACTGAAAAATCATTCTTTTAAAAAATTTTACATCTACATGCAATAAATAAGCAGTTTGTAGAAACCATGGATGTATCCTACTTTTTATCAAATTTTTGGCCTAGTTTTAGCATCCACGCATTCTTGCCTGAGCCAGTCTTTCATGCTTATGGAATGATTTTTACCTTCACTCTCCACATTTACTGGTGGGCACTTGCCTTTCTACTGTAGGTAAAATCCCTTCATTCTCGTCCATCCATCTCTTTCTCTCTCTGTCAGCCTTTGTATGGTAACAACCCTCATTCATGTATCTGCCCTCCCTCCCTTCCTTTCTTCCACACATATTTTTGATATATGCTCATGAACTTCTGTTTTTCAGTAGTTTTATTATTTATTCTATCCTTGTTTTGGTTTTCAGGTTGTTCCAGAGTTGACCAATGAAAGTTCCTTCAAGCCGATAGCCACTATTTTTTTAAAAACTGTTTCTCTACTGGGTGGCATAAGAATATGTCGAGATGTTATTAATACTGTCCACACATCAACCTTGGAGTTTGCTGCTTCTGGCTCTCCTGGTTCTTTTTTTTGTTGTCGTTTGTTTGTTTTCTTCCCTTTTTTATTTTTTCAAGACAGAGTCTTGCTCTGTTGCCCAGGCTATAGTGCAGTGGTACAATCATAGATCCCTTTAACCTTGAACTCCTGGACTTAAGCAATCCTTCTCACTTTGCCTCAGCCTCCCGAGTACCTAGGACTATAGGTATGTGCCCCTATATCCAGCCAATTTTAACTTTTTTTTGTAGGTTTAGGGTCATGCTGTGTTGCCCAGGCTGGTCTCTAACTTCTGGCCTCAAACTGTCTTCCTGTCTCAACCTCCTAAAGTTTTGAGATTACAAGCATAAGTTACTGCACCCAACCTTTTCTTTAAAAAAAACAAAAACAAAAAACAGACAGGGTTTCTTATACTGCCTGGGCCTAAGGGTGGTGACTATTGACAGGTGCACTTCAGCCCTGAACTCCTGGGCGTAAGTGATCCTTATTCCTCAGCTTCTGCAGTAGCTGGGACTATAAGTGTAGCTACCATGCCTGGCTCTTCTGGTTCCTTTTCATGGGCAATGGGTTTTAGACCCTAAGCTTTGTCTAATAGATGTGCTCATTGTCTTCCCTTCTAAGCCTTTCCAATGGACAGTGCTAAAAACATATGCATATTTATATATATGTATATATACACACACATGCATATGTAAATAGGCAAATGTACACATATGCATATGTAAATGGCCAAATGTACACATGTACATACAAATGCATGTAAATCTACAAATACATATATTTTAGAAATCATACATTTACATTGATGCTTCCATAGATTCTTTCTTGCCTTCCTAATTTCATTTATATTTATATGTCTCTTATTCTGCACAGTAGACCCTGACCTCAGGCATGTACTCATCTGTTCAATCCTTTAATAGAAAAACCAAAATTGCAAATTGCTCACTAATATCACTAAAAAAAAAAAGAGAGATTTCAGGTTTTTATTTTATTTTTTCTTACGATTATGCTCAGTCTTGTCATTACCTAAACTGGAGATATGCTGTAATAATACTATATTCATGGATTGTTTTCATTAATTTGTTCTTCATTCCTCCCTTTCCTTTTTCCTGCATTTTGTTGTGGTTTTACCTGATATATAATTGATATACAATTGACATATAGTTCCTTTTGTATTTATATTTATTTTTATGCTTGTATGTATTTATGTATATTTCCCTTTATTTCACATATAGTAACATAGTATATATGCTCTTTGGCAAATTGCTTTCTCAACAATATTTCATGGAAATTTTAATGTTTGGTAGAGATTTGCACTGTTGAGAATTCTTGCTCATCTTTACTTTTGTTGAACCAAGATACAACTGTGCTCTGAGGAGTTTTACAGCAAAATTTCTGGCTTAGTTATTTTTATGTAGGTATGCTTACTCAGTTGTAATTGAATTTCAGTTTGTTGTTTATTTTTACATTTTGTCCTTGAATATTTTAAATACCTTGAAGCAGGGAATAAACAGAGACTTTCCAAAATATTGTCTTTCCTTACTCATGCAGCAGGAGGCAGCAGAGGGATAGTTTTCATAATTCTTTGAATGCATATTTGTGGATGAATGGTTAAGTGAGTGAAAGAGAGACTGATTCTTTTTATTAGCCAAATTTATAACTTTTCAAATTCTTTAGTTTACTCTATGTGAATCCACATTTGCTAATTACTTATCATACGGAAAATTCCTCACCACTCTCCTCAGAATCTCAAGTAGTCATTCTGTGTGGCATAAAGGATTGCCTAAAAAATAACTTGACTTCCATATCAGACTTTTGAAAGGTTCCATACTATTCTATTAATATTGCTTTGAAGGATTTTTATTATTTATTTATTTATTTATTTTTTGAAACAGAGGCTCAAGCTGTCACCCTGGATAGAGTGCCGTGGCATTACAGCTCACAGCAACCTCCAACTCCTGGGCTCAAGCGAGTCTCTTGCCTCTGCCTCCCAAGTTGCTGGGACTACAGGCGCCTGCCACAACACTCAGCCATTCTTT
>CAUYON010128427.1:0-10251 GCA_963573935.1 Arctocebus calabarensis
CATATGATATTCAAATGTCAGTGTTCATAAATAAAGTGGTTTTTTTTTTTTGTAGAGACAGAATCTCACTTTATACTACAGGTGCCTGCCATAACACTGGGCTATTTTTTTGTTGTAGTTTGGTTGGGCCAGGCTTGAATCCGCCACCCTCGGTATATGGGGCCAGTGCCCTACCCACTGAGCCGCAGGCGCCACCCCATAAATAAAGTCTTATTGGAACACCACTAGGCTCATTCTTTCAAACTTCTGTATTAAAAGGAACCTCTTGCCTTAGCTTCCCTAGTAGCTGGTATTATAAGCACCTGCTACAACACCAACTAATTTTTCTATTTTTAGTAGAGACAGTCTTGCTCTTGCTCAGGCTAGACTGAAACTCCCAATCTCAAGAGATCCTCTTACATCTGCCTCCCAGAATGTTAAGATTACAGGCTTAAGTCACTGTGCCCACCCTCAAAATCCTCCACTTATTCTTTTTGATATTGTTTATAGTTATTTTATACTACAATAGCAGAGTTAAGCAGTTGCAACAGGAAACACAAGACCTGCAAAGTGTAAAATATTTAACATCTGGCTCTTTCCAGGAAAGTGTGCTGATCCCTGCTCTAATACTTCATCCCCACTCGGGACCTTCAAAGGCCTGTCACAGAGTTGGAACACTGGGACACTGACTCTGCTCAGGGATTTCTTGGGAAGTAATACCCAGGAGGATTCTTCTTTTGGGGGGAGGGGACAGAGTTTCACTTGGTGGCCCTGGGGTTGAGTGCCACAGCATCATAGCTCACAGCAACCTCAAACTCTTGGGCTCAAGCTATCCTCTTGTCTCAGCCTCCCTAGTAGCTGGGACTATAGGTGCCCACCACAACCACTGGCTAGCTTTTGTATTTTTAGTAGAGATGTGGTCTTGCTTTAGCTCAGGCTGGTCTCATTCCTGAGCTCAGGCAATCCATCCTCCTTGGCCTCCCAGAGTGCTAGGATTACAGGTGTGAGCCACAGTGCCCAGCCCAGGATCCTTCTTGAATCTGCCTTACCCAGTGGATGGCTGGTGAGGGTGGGCACACTGGTGGCTGTGAGTGTCAGCTCCTTCTCTTCACTGCCTTCAGTGGGGCCCAGTAAGAATCGAACACGCTGTTTAGGGGCCGGAGGTTTCTTAGCATTTAGACCTAAACATGCATAAAGTAAAGAATATCTTGTCAACATTTGGGGCAGAGGCGGGCAAGGAAGCATGAAGATGTAGAAGACAGACGAGAAGCGCACGGTATAGAGAACAGAATGGCAAAAGTTAAAAAACAGACTAGGGGGGCTCAGCGCCTGTGGCTCAACGGGCTAAGGCGCCAGCCACGTACACCTGAGCTGGCGGTTTCGAATCCCGGTCCGCCAAACAGCAATGACGGCTGCAACCAAAAAACAGCCGGGTGTTGTGGCGGGTGCTTGTAGTCCCAGCTACTTGGGAGGTGGAGGCAGGAGACTCGCTTGAGCCCAGGAATTGGAGGTTGCTGTGAGCTGTGATGCCACAGCACTCTACCCACGGTGACAGCTTGAGGCTCTGTCTCAAAAAAAAAAAAAAAAAAAAAAAAGACTAGGGTTCAAATCCTACTACTTATCAACCTTGTGACGGCATTCAAGAATGAGCCAGTTTCCCAATCTGAAAATAGGGGGAAGCGAGAAGTAATGAAAATCATAAAACAGAAGGTTAAGGAAAGCGCTCAGCCCAGACGCACAGATCACGTGGTTTCATTTTGCAGGCCGAATCAGATACTGAGATGAACTTCCAGTAGAATGGGCGTGGGGTGGTGGGTCTGGCTCGAGGCACTCACCCTTCAGAAGTTGCAGCTCTATGGTGTCCCGCAGATGCTTCCATTTTAACCCCGGCGGCTTATAGACCGCGAAGAGCCCATTCAGCCGCGCCAGGGCAGCGGACCTCATACCTGAAGCCCGCGGTCGGGGTTCTCAGGAACCCAGTGGGATGTGAACGGAAGTGCCGTACAGTCCCTCCCTCAAATGTGTTCCTTACCCGGGCGCCGCCATGTTTCACAGCCGGAAGAGGTTCGCTTCTTACTGTCCTCGGGGAAAACGTGATGAGGCGAAGGAAGTAGGGCCCGGCGGTGAATCGCAAAGTTGGGGGTGTTACATGTCCTGCGGGGACTCTTTTATGGGGTGAGGTGAATCGGCGGGTATCTTGTATCGGTGGAATTTGTGGTAGGTTGCGTGGGTTCCTTTTACATGCTTAGCAATAGGATCCTTTGCTTACCGTGAATCGAGTTGGTTTTTTTTTTTTCTTTCTTTCGCTGGTGCTTCCGTGGCCAAAGAAACAGCGCGTTGGTCTTGCCCCGCCGCTCCTCCCGCGGACGTCCGCTGCCATGGCGACCCTGCTACGCCGGGCCCTTCGTCCACTGCGCCGGCTCCCGGGCGGTTCCCGGCCTGCGGCAGGCAAGTGGCGCCGGGTCCCGGGCGGAGGCGGGAAGGAGCGCGGCGGGGCTGGCTCCTCTTATTGTGCCCTCTTTCTTGCCCCGCAGATGTCACCCGGGCCCGGAGCCATGGCGTCGGCCGGCTGTACCCGGGCCACATCCCCACCTCCCCGCTGCAGAAGGCGCTGCTGGCCGCCGGCTCCGCCGGAATGGCTCTCTACAACCCCTATCGCCACGGTAAGGCCGTTCGCGCTCGGTGATCCCGTGGGGCAGCTAGGGGTCCGGGCGCGCCCTTGACTTGGACGTTTCCTAGGGGTAACTGGAGACGCTAAGCGGGTTGCACCTAGTAATCACCGGAACGTTTGTAAAAACGCAGATGGCTGGGCCACTAAATCGGAATCTGCAGGAGGAGGGAAGGGGGAAAGGAGCGTGAAATCTGGACGTCTGCCTTTTTACTTTTTACTTTTTATTTTATTTTATATTTTTTGCAGTTTTTGGCCGGGGCTCGGTTTGAACCCACCATCTCTGGCCGGGGCTCGGTTTGAACCCACCATCTCCGGCATATGGGGCCAGTGCCGTACTCCTTTGAGCCACAGGTACCGCCCATGGACGTCTGCCTTTTTAAACTACTTCACCGGAGATTTTTTCTTCCAGTCATACTGAGGACCTCTGAACTAAATTAAATAAATTATAAACTCCAAATTGTAACATGCCACTAGCAAGTAAACTTTTTTTTAGAGACAGAGTCTCACTTTGTTGTCCTTGGTAAAGTGCTGTACGGTCACAGCTCACAGCAATCTCCACCTCTTGAGCTTAGGCGATTCTCTTGCCTCAGCCTCCCCAGTAGCTGGGACTACAGGCCCCCGTCACAACGCCTGGCTATTATTTTGTTGCAGTTTGCCTGGGGCCGGGTTTGAACTCACCACGTTGGTATACCGGCTGGCACCCAACTTACTGAGCCACAGGCGCTGCCCCAGAAAGTAAACTTTGTGAAATCCAGCACCATTCCTGCCTCATTTCACTGTATCTGCAGCACATTGGATAGTCCCTGGCACATACTAAACGCCCAAGAAATGTTTGCAGGATGTATGCCTGAAACAATCTAAGATGCTACAGGAGTGTTCTCATCCTTCTAATAGAAGTAATGCTACCTGCTCCTTTGCAGCTTATTATGGCTATTAACTGTGCTGTTTATATGCATTATGTTTTTGATTTTTCATATTAATCCTATAAGAAAGGATTATCTGCACTTCACAAATTAGGACATGGAGGCTTGGAAATATAAAGCAGTTTGAACAAGAATAGTGAATAGGGGTGGCACCTGTGGCCTAGTGGGTAGGGTGCCAGCCCCATATACTGAGGGTTCCGGGTTCAAACCCAGCCCCGGCCAAACTGCAAAAAAAAAAAAAACAGCCGGGCGTTGTGGCAGACACCTGTAGTCCCAGTTACTCTGGAGGCTGAGGCAAGAAACTCGCCTAAGCCCAAAAGCTGGAGATTGCTGTGAGCTGGGACGTCACAGTGCTCTACTGAGGGCAACAAAGTGAGACTCTGTCTCTAAAAAAAAAAAAAAAATAGGCTTGGCACCTGTGGCTCAACGAGCTAAGGCGCCAGCCACTTACACCTGAGCTGGCGGGTTCGAATTCAGCCCCCGGACCCGCCAAGCAACAATGACGGCTGCAACCAAAAAATGGCTGGCTGTTGTGGCGGACGCCTGTAGTCCCAGCTACTTGGGAGGCAGAGGCAAGAGACTCACTTGAGCCCAGGAATTGGAGGTTGCTGTGAGCTGTGATGCCACGGCACTCTATGCAGGGTGTCAGCTTGAGGCTCTGTCTCAAAAAAAAAAAAAAAAAAATAGTGAATAGGCCTGTGCTCAAACCCAGCAGTCTCTGAAGCCAAAGTTTATACCAATTAATGGAGACATGATGCCCTGTTGTGCTAATGCCTATAGAAGTGATTTATAAACTCTTAAGAGCACTGTGCCAACCAGAGCCATTCCACTCCTGTAGATGATTAACACTGTGTAGCAACTATAGGTAGGTACATTGAGCCCTTGTCATGTGCTGGATGATTTGCTAAGTTTTTTGTTTGTTTGTTTGTTTGTTTGTTTTGAGACAGTCTCACTCTGTCACCCTGGGTAGAGTGCCAGTGGTGTCACAACTCACAGCAACCTCAAACTTTTTTTTTTTTTTTTATTAAATCATAATTGTGTACATTGGTGCAATCATGGGGCACAATGTGCTGACTTCATATACAATCTGAAATATTTTCATTGAACTATCTAACATAGCCTTCATGGCCTTTTAATCACTATATGAAGACATTTATATTCTACATTTAGTAATTTTCACTTGTACCCTTCTAAGATGCACCGTCAGTGTGATCCAGCAACCTCAAACTCTTGGGCTTAAGCAATTCTCCTGCCTCAGCCTCCCAAGTAGCTGGGACTACAGACTCACACCACAATGCCTGGCTATTTTTGGTTGTAGTTGTCGTTGTTTGGCAAGCCCAGGCTGGATTCAAACCCACCATCTCTGGTGTATGTGGTTGGCGCCCTAGCTGCTGAGTTTCAGGCGCAAAACCAATTTGCTGAGTTTTGAGCATTAATCCTCACACCTAAGAGGTAGATACTGTCCTTATTTTATTCTATAGGAAACTAAGACTTAGATTAGATAAGGTAACTTACTTAAGATCATATCCCTGTTTGTGCCCATTTCTGTCCTTTCAGATATGGTTGCAGTTCTAGGGGAGACCACAGGACATCGTACCCTGAAGGTCCTCAGAGACCAGATGAGGAGGGATCCAGAGGGTGCCCAGATCCTACAGTAGGTCCCAGCTCTACATGGGGGACTGGGAACAGTCTCCAGGGATCCTGACATCTCTAGAGTCACATTGTGTCAGTTCTCTACCTTTGGGGAGGTCTTTTTTTTGTTGTTGTTGAGACAAAGTCTTACTCTGTCCTCATTCATAAAGTGGTTAGTTAAAAAAAAAAGTTTTACTCTGTCAACCTGGGGTTCAGTGTTGTGACATCACAGCTCACAGCAACCTCAAAACTCTTGGGCCCAAGTGATCCTCTTGCCTAAGCTTTCTGAGTAAATAGGACTACAGGCACCCTCCACAACGCCCAGCTAGTTTTTCTATTTTGCAGAGATGGGGTCTTGCTTTCCTCAGCTTGGTCTTGAACTTCTGAGATCAAACAATCCACTCGCCTAGGCCTCTCAGAGTGCTAGGATTACAGGCATGAGCCACTGTGCCCAACTCTGGGGAGCTCTTCTTGATATCCTGGCCATGGATGATGGTACAGGCAGGGTACTGCCCAATTCCAGGGTTGCCATTTACATATATATGTATATACTGTGATGACCTCTGGGGTGGCCTCAGTCTAGTTTCAGCCACAGAGCTGTGTGCCTTCATAAGCTTTTATAACATGTACTAACTGTACCTTCTGAACCCCCTACATTCTCTTTTGTAAGTACCCTGGTCACTGTTGAGGTTTGCCTTCATGCCTAGATTGTACTCCTGCAGGCAGGAACCATGTCCTTGATTTGTTGTAGTCTCCTTAGTCTGTGACACTGGCCTGGCCTGTTAATGGGTATTCCATTAAGGCTTATTAAGTCCACATTGATGTTCTGTGCCCCTGCTCTAGTCTGCTCTAGACCTTTCATTTGCCTTTGCTAATACCCTCCAATACCCAACTCCTGTCTTTCAGAGAGCGTCCCCGGATCTCACTGTCCACCCTTGACCTAGGCAAGCTCCAGAGCCTGCCTAAAGGCTCCCTGGGCCATGAATATCTTCGTTTTCTGGACGTGAACGTGAGTTTCCAGCTTCTGTGCATCTGGCAATTATCAGAAGGGGTAAAAGAAAGGCCATGAGTGACATTCCAAGGAAGGAGATACCCTAAACTATCACCATGGGCAGGGGTGTTTCTTTTATTTTATTTTACTTATTTATTTATTTATTTTGAGACAGAGTGTTACTATATCACCCTCGGTAGAGTACTGTGGTGTCAGTCACAGCTTACAGCAACCTCTCACTCTTGGGCTTAAGCCATTCCCTTGCCTCAACCTCCCAAGTAGCTGGAACTACAGGCACCCGCCATAGGGCTGGCTCAGGCTGATCTCCAACATGTGAGCTCAGGCAATCCACCCTCCTCAGCCTCCCAGAGTGCTAGGATTATAGGTATGAGCCACTGGGTCTGGCCTATTTTTGTTGGTTTTTAAGCTCTGTCGCCTGGGGTATAGTATAGTAGTGTCATCATAGTATACTGCAATCTAAAACTCCTGCACTCAAGTAACCCTCCTGCCTCGTCCTCCCTAATAGCTGGGACTAAATACATATGCTACTATGGGTGACTAATTTTTACTGTCTTTTGTAGGGTAGTGGTCTTAATCCTGCTCAGACTGATCTCAAACTCCTGGCCTCAAGCAGTCTTCCTGCCCTGGCCTCCCAGACTGTGGCTATTACAGGTGTGAGCAAGCAAGCCCAGCCTGTTAACATGTTTTGTTTTGTTTTGGGTTTATTTTATTTTTTTATTTTTTGGCCAGGGCTGGATTTGAACCCACCACCTCAAGCTTGTGGGGCCAGTGCCCTACTCCTTTGAGCCACAGGCGCCACCCAACCTGTTTTAATTGATGAGGAAACAAAGGCTCAGAGCAGTTAAGTGATTGGCTAATTTCACAAAGCCAGTATTAATGGAGATAGTATTCAACCCCAAGTCTTTCACTTAATTGCTGCACTGTGTTACTTATTTCAGGAACATATCTTTCCCAAGGTATGACAAATATTGGCACTCTCCAGCCCCAGGCAGGGAAGACAGGGGTGGTGGTGGCTAGGGAGGGGGAAAGTGTCCCCAACTACTAAAGAACTCATTAATTTATTTAGCCTTTGCCTCATGATATCCCGTGTTCTATGTACTGAGTATATAATAGTGAACTAGACAACAAGGTAGCTGCCTCATGGAGCTTATATTCTGGTTGGAGAAGTAGACAATAAAGTTGTTAAAAAAAAAATTTCTTGGCCGGGTGAGGTCTTACTCTGTCAACCTGGGGTTGAGCTCTGTGACATCATAGCTTACAGCAACCTCAAACTCTTGGGCTCAAACTATCCTCTTGCTTCAGCCTCTGGAGTAGCTGGGACTACAGGCAGCTGCCACAACGCCCAGCTAGTTTTTCTCTTTTGTAGAGATGGGGTCTTGCTTTCCTCAGCTTGGTCTTTTTTTTTTTTTTTTTTAAGAGACGATCTTACTTTGTCGCCCTCAGTAGAGTGCTGTGGAGTCACAGCTCACAGCAACCTCCAGCTCTTGGGCTTAGGTGATTCTCTTGCCTCAGCCTGCCGAGGAGCTGGGACTGCAGGTTCCTGCCACAACGCCCGGCTGTTTTTTGTTACAGTTTGCCCACCCTTGGTATATGAGGCTGGCGCCCTATTCACTGAGCCATAGGTACCATCCCTCAGCTTTGTCTTGAACTTCTGAGCTCAAGCAATCCACTTGCCTTAGCCTCCCAGAGTGCTGGGATTATAGGTGTGAGCCACCGTGCCCAGCCTCTTTGGAATGTTTTGAGCCAGACAGGAATATGACTTGATTTATAAAGGACCTTAGCATACAATTGGCCTATCTCCCTCTGTGTATGTGGCTGGCATCATAACCACTGTGCTACAGGTACTGAGCTAATAATCAAGAGGTTAGTAAGTGCCCGGGAAGATAAATGTTAGGTCCTTTTACTTCAGATGAGGAATCTAAGGCTCAAAGAAGTTGGAGGATTTGTCTAGTGTTCTAAAGCTGGGAAGAGAGGCCAGAATTTCTTTTCCTTTTTTCTTTTTCTTTTTTCTTTTTTTTTCTTTTGAGACAGAGTCTTTCACTTTGTTGCCCCCAGTAGAGTACTGTGGCATCACAGCTCACATCAACCTCAAACTCTTGTGCTCAAATGATTCTCTTATCTCAGCCTCCCAAGTAGCTGGGAGTACAAGCTTCTGCTACAATGCCTGGCTTTTTTTTTTTTTTTTTTTTTTTTTAGAGACAGTCTCACTTTGTCACCCTCTGTAGAGAGCTGTGATGTCACAGCTCACAGCAACCTCTGGCTCTTGGGCTTAGGCAGTTCTTCTGCTTCAGCCTCCCGAGTAGCTGGGACTACAGGCACCTGCCACAACACTTGGCTATTTTTTGTTGCAGTTTGGCTGGGGCCGGTTCAAACCCACCACCCTCAGTATATGGGGCTGGCACCCTACTCACTGAGCCACAGGCACCGCCCCTGGCTATTTTTTTTGTTTTTTAGAGATGAGTTCTTGTTCTGGTTCAGCTGGAGCTTAGGCAGTCCACCACCTCGTTCTCCCAGAGTGCTGGGATCACAGGCGTGAGCCACTATACCTGGCCCTTTTATTTTTTTAGAGATACGGTCTCTACCCCTTCTCTCCAACAGAGACACATTCTATCAAAGCATTTTTGGCACATAGCCCTCTAGCCTAGCTGCCAACCAAAGGTTTCTTTAGAACAGTTTCTCAACCTTTGCAATATTGATGTTTGGGCTGGATTACTCTTTGTTGTGGGAGACTGTACTGTGCATGGTAGGATGTTTAGCAGCATCCTTGGCCTCCAACCATAAGATGCCAGTTGCATTTCTTCAAATTGTGACAACAATTTGTTTCCAGGCATTGCATGTGTCCCTTGGTGAGCAGTTGAGAATCACTGCTTTAGAAGATTATTGTCCCTGAGACAATAATCTATTCCTCACACTTTCCTGCACTGTTCTGTGGCAGGGCAATTACCTGCCCTATTTTTTTTTTTTTTTGAGACAGAGTCTCACTTTGTCTCCCTCGGTAGAGTGCTATGGCATCATAGCTCACAGCAACCTCCAGTTCTTGGGCTAGGGCGATTCCCTTGCCTCAGCCTCCCGAGTACCTGGGACTACAGGCACCTGCCACAACACCCAGCTATTTTTGTTGCAGTTGCCCCTGCTGTTTTAGCTGGCCAGGGCCAGGTTCGAGCCCGTTACCCTTGGTATAGGGGGCCAGCCCGCTACCCACTAAGTCACAGGCACTGCCTCACCTGCCCTATTTTATATTTTACATCATCTCCCTCAGATTTCACCTGGATGTAAATGATTTCATCAATGTGAAACTCACCAGCGTGACCTGTCCCAGGTACCACTCAGCCTTCTGCAGTCTCGATTGCCCTTTTAGTCCTGTTGCAATAGAGCGGAGAAGGCAGCAGGGATGGGACCATCAGGGCCATCCTGGGCATCTTGCCCAGCCACAGCTCTACTTGAGTGATGGCTTCAGGGATTGTGATATTTCTAGAGTAGGAGAATCAGCATCCCACAGATGGTGAAGGAGTATCTTTGTCCCAATAGAAATTTAGATAAAGATTCAAGGTGAGGCCACCTTGCCTGAGGCTGAAATTGGTAAGGAGTGTGGTCATCTTGTTGCCTCAAGATCACAGATGTGGGCTCTGGAGATAGAAGGCTGAGTTAGGGCTCGCTGCCTGTGGCTCAGCGGGCTAAGGCACCAGCCATGTACACCTGAGCTGGCGGGCCCTCCAAACAACAATGACGGCTGCAACCAAAAAAAAAATGGCCGGGCGTTGTGGCAGGCGCCTGTGGTCCCAGCTACTTGGGAGGCAGAGGCAAGAGACTTGCTTGAGCCCAGGAATTGGAAGTTGCTGTGAGCTGTGATGGCGCGGCAGTCTATCCAGGGTGACAGCCTGAGGCTCTGTCTGAAAAAAAAAAAAGGCTGAGTTAGAATCTTGCCTACTTTAACTAGGTGTGGGCGACTCGGCACCCGTGGCTCAATGGGCTTAGGCGCCAGCCACATACACCTGAGCTGGCGGGTTCGAATCCAGCCCGGGCCCACCAAACAA
>CAUYON010128428.1:0-10655 GCA_963573935.1 Arctocebus calabarensis
CCAAACCCAGCAGAAGAAAAGAAATAACCAAAATTAGAGCAGAATTAAATGAAATTGAAAACAAAAGAATTATACAACAGATCAATAAATCAAAAAGTTGGTTTTCTGAAAAGGTCAATAAAATAGATAAACCTTTGGCTAACCTAACCAGGAAAAAAAGAATAAAATCCCTAATTTCATCAATCAGAAATGGTAATGATGAATAACAATAGACTTCTCAGAAATTCAAAAAATCCTTAATGAATATTACAAGAAAACTTATTCTCAGAAATATGAAAATCTGAAGGAAATTGACCAATACTTAGAAGCATGCCACCTTCCAAGACTTAGCCAGAATTAAAAGGAAATGTTGAACAGGCCTATATCAAGTTCTGAAATAGCATCAACTATACAAAAATCTCCCTAAAAAAAAAAAGCCTGAGACCCGATGGCTTCACATCAGAATTCTACCAAACCTTTAGAGAAGAACTAGTACCTATATTACTCAACCTTTTCCAAAATATAGAAAAAGGAATACTACACAACACATTCTATGAAGCAAACATCATCTTGATCCTCAAACCAGGAAAAGACCCAACAAGAAAAGAAAATTATAGATCAATATCGCTAATGAATATTAATGTGAAAATATTCAACAAGATCACAGCAAATAGAATCCAGCAACACATCAAACAAGTTATACACCATAACAAAGTGGGTTTTATCCCAAGGTCTCAAGGTTGGTTCAATATACATAAATCTATAAATATAATTCATCACATAAACAAATTAAAAAGCAAAGACCATGTGATTCCCTCAATTGATGCAGAAAAAACTTTTGATAATATCCAGCATCCCTTCATGATCAGAACACTTAAGAAAATTGGTATAGAAGGGACATTTCTTAAACTGATAGTGCCATCTACAGTAAACCCACAGCCAACATTATATCGAATGGAGTTAAACTGAAATCATTTCCACTCAGATCAGGAACCAGGCAACGTTGCCCATTGTCTCCACTGCTTTTTAACATTGTAATGGAAGCTTAGCCATCACAATCAGGCAAGAAAAGGCGATCAAGTGTATCCATATAGGGTCAGAAGAGATCAAACTTTCCCTCTTTGCAGATGATATGATTGTATATCTGGAAAACCCCAGGGACTCAACTACAAAACTCCTAGAAGTGATCAAGGAATACAGCAACATCTCAGGATACAAAATTAACACTCGTAAATCTGTAGCCTTTATATATACCAACAGTAGTCAAGCTGAAAAAACAGTCAAGGACTCTATTCCTTTCACAGTAGTGCCAAAGATGAAATATTTGGGAGTTTACCTAACAAAGGACATGAAAGATCTCTATAAAGAGAACTATGAAACTCTAAGAAAAGAAATAGCTAAAAAAAAAAGAAGAAAGAAATAGCTGAAGATGTTAACAAATGGAAAAACATATCATGCTCATGACTGGGAAGAATCAATATTGTTAAAATGTCCATAGTACCCAAAGCACATACAATTTTAATGCAATTCCTATTAAAGCTTTGCTGTCATACTTTAAAGATCTCAAAAAAATATACTTCATTTTATATAGAATCAGAAAAAAACCTTGAATAGCCAAGACATTACTCAGAAATAAAAACAAAGCAGGAGGAATTACACTACCAGACCTGAGACTCTACTATAAACTGATAGTGATCAAAACAGCACGGTCCTGGTGCAAAAACAGAGAGGTAGATGTATGGAACAAAATAGAAAAACAAGAGATGAACCCAGCTACTGTTATTTGATCTTTGACAAACCAATTAAAAACATTCAGTGGGGAAAAGATTCCCTATTTAACAAATGATGCTGGGTGAACTGGCTGGCAACCTGTAGAAGACTGAAACTGGACACACACCTCTCACCATTAACTAAGATAGACTCTGGTTGGATTAAAGATTTAAACTTAAGACATGAAACTATAAAAATACTAGAACAAAGTGCAGGGAAATCTCTTGAAGAAATCAGCCTGGGCAAATATTTTATGTGGAGGATCCCAGGGGCAATTGAAGCAACACCAAGAATACACTACTGGGAACTGATCAAACTAAAAAGCTTCTGCATAGCCAAGAACACAGTAAGTAAAGCAAGAAGACAGCCCTCAGAATGGGAGAAGATATTTGCAGGTTATGTCTCCAACAAAGGTTTAATAACCAGAATGCACAGAGAACTCAAACGTATTAGCAAGAAAAGAACAAGTGAACCCATCTCAGGGTGGGCAAGGGACTTGAAGAGAAACTTCTCTGAAGAAGACAGTCACACAGCCTACAGACACATGAAAAAATGTTCATCATCCTTAATCATCAGAGAAATGCAAATCAAAATTACTTTGAGATATCATCTAACTCCGGTAAGATTAGCCCACATCACAAAATCCCAAAGCCAGAGATGTTGGCGTGGATGTGGAGAAAAGGGAACACTTTTACACTGCTGGTGGGAATGCAAACTAAAATGTTCCTTTTGAAAAGATGTTTGGAGATACTTAGAGATCTAAAAATAGGCCTGGCGGCTCCGCCCTTGTGGCTCAACAGGCTAGGGTGCCAGCCACGTACACCTGAGCTGGCGGGTTCGAATCCAGCCAGGACCTGCCAAACAACAACGACGGCTGCAACCAAAAAATGGCCAGGCGTTGTGGCAGGCGCCTGTAGTCCCAGCTACCGGGGAGGCAGAGGCAAGAGGCTCGCTTGAGCCCAGGAATTAGAGATTGCTGTGAGCTGTGATGCCACAACCCTCTGTCCAGGGTGACAGCTTGAGGCTCTGTCTAAAAAATAATAATAATAAAAATAAAAATAGACCTGCCATTCGATCTTACAATTCCTCTACAAGGTATATATCCAGAAGACCAAAAATCACATTATAACAAAGATATTTGTAGCAGAATGTTTATTGCAGCCCAATTCATAATTGCTAAGTCATGGAAGAAGCCCAAGTGCCTGTCAACCCATGAATGGAACAATAAATCGTGGTATATGTACACCATGGAATATTATGCAGCCTTAAAGAAAGATGGAGACTTTACTTCTTACTTGTTTACATGGATGGAGCTGGAACATGTTCTTCTTAGCAAAGTATCCCAAGAATGGAAGAATGAGTATTCAATGTCTTCCTATGAAACCAATTTATAGCTTTCTTATGGAAGCTATAACCCAACTATAGCCCAAGAAGAAGGGGAAAAGGAGGGGTAGGGGGAGGATAAGTGGACTGAGAGTAATTAGTGGAACCACAGCTAAGGTGCATCTTACAAGGGTATATGTGAAATTTACTAGGTGTAGAATATACGTGTCTTAACACAATAACTAAGAAAATGCCATGAAGGCTATGTTAACCAATTTGAAGAAAACATTTCAAATTGTATATAAAACTAGCACATTGTACCCCATGATTGCATTAATGTACACAGTTATGATTTAATAAAAAGAAAATAATAACACAGAAGGTAAATTGAGGCTCAGTACCTGTAGCCCAGCAGCTAGGGTGCCAGCCACATAAAACAGAGCTGGCAGGTTCGAATCCAGCCCTGGCCTGCCAAACAATGACAACTACAACGAATAAATAGCCAGGTGCTGTGGCGGGCACCTGAAGTCCCAGCTACTTGGGAGGCTGAGGCAAGAGAATCGCTTAAGCCCAAGAGTTTGAGGTTGCTGTGAGCTGTGATGCTACAGGACTCTATTGAGGGCAACATAGTGAGACTCTGTCAAAAAAAAAAAAAAGGTAAAATGAGATACCATACGCTAATGACAATGGCAAAAATGCAAATAAAATTGCAAATACCAAGTGCTGGTTAGAATTGAAAACGAGAAGTAGACATAAAAAGTAGCAGCACACACAGTAAGCTAATTAGCCTTTAGGTTGTCCTCAGACACCTTTCCAGACTCCACCTATGTGGCTTGGCCCATGGGCTAGAGAGTCCTCTGCATCCTTTTGAAGTTGACATGCTAAATTGTCATTGGTAGATTGGGAGAGGGACAATCGCTGGGAACAGGATTAAGGTGGGACAGCATCAGTATGGGGGCCTAGAGGCCTGCCCTTTGTCTTTTTTCTCTAGGAAAGCCAGAATCCTAACGACCTAACATCCCCAATTGGAGACTCTTAGCAGGTTCTTTACAAAGTCAGGGGTAAAAAAAAAAAAAAAAACAAAGACAGAGAGAGAGAGAGATCGATCTGGAGGCCTGGCAGGCTGTGGGCTTACTGGGATTGTGCATCTAATTGTTTTAACAACCCTGACATTACAAGGACTCTCCAGTGAGCAGCCTTAAGTTCCAGGAAAACACTCAGAGTCTGGGCAGGCAGCTGACAGCCTGGAGCCCTGCAGGTCTGAGAAGACCCCAAACTCATAGCAGAGGCAAGTCCAATCCCGGCTCTCTCTCATAAACATCTCTGGCCCCAGGGGCCACTGCCCTCCTCCAGCCCCCTACTCACCTGGCCATGGTCTCCCTGCTGCTGCTGCCAGTTTGGGGATAGCGGTGCCCGCAGGCCCTCTCCCAGGCTGGAAGCTGGCTGCCCCCACCTGCCTGGGCAACCAATTCTGCCCAGAGGACCCTGGCAGTGTTGGTTCTGAGAGGAGCAGGTGGCACCCAGAAATTTCGCCGGGTTTAGCTCGGGCCATGGGGACAACACTTCAGGGACTGCGGTACCTGTGCAGCGTGGACCCAGCTGACATCCCCCTCCCCTGGTCCAGCAGCCCCTCCTAAACCCTCCACGGTCCTCTGGACCTTCACTACCAGCAGCCCCCAACACTCCTGGGATACTGGCTCTCTCAGCTTAGGGTTGTCTGCCCACTCCCAAGGGCAGACCCCTGAACCCATCAGGTCATAAAAGTAGGATGGAAGCAATGGTGGCGCCAGAGGGTGTCACCTAGTCGACCTCTGGGGACAGGAACCCCTTCAGCATACGTATTCACATTCACCCTCCCAAGTTCACCGTCTGCTTTTGGCAGAAGCTGACCAGGAACAGGGCAGGGGCTGTGGGAGGCTCTCCCAGGCTGGTTCAGCAGTTGTGGTCTCGCACTTGGGTGGTGACCCTGCGGCTCTAGGTGCCATACAAATAGCTGCACTGGCTGTGGCCCTGATCATCGGGGAGCGGGAGTAGCACCAGGCACTGGCTACTCACATCCAGCGACCCCTCTCCACCACACTCCAGTTCGGGTGCGTGAAGCCTCTGCCTGCAGTGTCACGACTCTCCCTCGTGACGTTGGGTCCTTCTCATCTGCAGACCTCTGCAAGACGCGATGCTCGGTACCTGGGCCTTCGGGCTGATTCAACCCACGATAACCACCGACACGCAGAGAGAGCGGGCGCACTGGACCCCCGCAAGGGGTCGCGACGTTCTCTGGCGGACACGCCGGCAGGCTGACCCCCTCGCAAGCTCCAGCACGTGCAGGAGGAAGGCGCGCTCTGCAGTCTGCGGCTTGTCCCTCGGGCTAGGAGCGCACAGAGGTGGGAGAGGCGGTGGCCCGGCTCCTGCTCCCGGATCTCTCCGACCGCCAGCCGCCTCTTTCCTGTCGCGGCTCCTCCCTGGCTGCTGCGGAGTCCCCCGGGCACAGGCCCCCGGTATTTCCTGGCCACTCCGCTCCGCATGCAGACCTGGCGCCACCGATGGCGGGGTTGGAGAGCAGGAGCAAGGGTGCAGGAGGCCGCTCCCGGTGCTCGGACCTAGTGCTCCCGCTTGCTGGGACTGGGGTGTGTCTATTTTGTGAAGAACAACTTGTCAAAAGTGGCTGTTTCCTCAAGAGGAGAGACTAGTGTTGCAGGAAGACGAGGCCCAATGGAGAGAAAGAGCACCCAAACACCATCTTTGTAAGAGGAAGGGCTTTATTTCAGCTGGCTGAGCTTACACCATAGAAGGATTCAAAATGGCCTTACTCCTGGACTGGCTTGGTCTTTCCTTTTTATCTCCAGTCAAAAAGTCCCAACCCTGGCCGTGCCTGTGGCTCAAAGGAGTAGGGTGCCGGCCCCATATGCCAGAGGTGGTGGGTTCAAACCCAGCCCCAGCAAAAAAAAAAAAAAAAGAGTTCCAACCCACAGCTACTTTTTTCATTGATCAGTTTGAATCAAGCAGGAATGCTGTTCCAGTCCCCATAAAACTACAGGATTTCAAAGAAGTGGAAATTTCCAAGTTCCAGGAAGTTAAATCTACAAATTACCAAGAGCTGAGTCACCATGGAGAGGACCCTGCAGGTTTATCTTTTTTTTGTTTTTGAGACAGAGTCTCAAGCTTGTCGCACTGGAGTCCCGTGGCGGCACAGCTCACAGCAATCTCTTAACTCTTGGGCTCAAGTGATTCTCTTGCCTCAGCCTCCTGAGAAGCTGGGACTATAGGCGCCTGCCACAACCACTGTGGCTATTTTTTTGTTGTTGCAATTGTTATTTTAGCTGGCCCAGGACAGGTTCAAACCCGCCAGCCTCACTGTATGTGGCTGGTGCCCTAGCCACTGAGCTATGGGTGCCACCTGTATCCTTGTGTTCTCTTTGAGAAGACCTCTTCTCCTGGACTTTACCCTTCTTGGGTATCCTCTCTCACTAGCTTTGTAATTACATTTTTTGTGTGTTTACTTAAAACTGGTTATACTCTAAGTATTATATGATGTACCAATGATTTTGTCAATAAATTTGAGCAATTTTTAGTAGTTTATTTCCATTTAACTAGTCATTTTGCTTGTTTCAGTTTTCAAGAATTTTAGCTCACAGCCATTTCAAACTCTAGGACTCAAGTGATTCTCTTGCCTCCACCTCCAGAGTAGCTGGGACTACAGACATCCACCACAACACCCGGCTATTTTTAGAAACAGGGGTCCCACTCTGACTCAGGCGCATCTCCAACCAGTGAGCTCAGTCCACCAGTCTCCGCCTTCTAGAGCGCCAGGACTACAAGAGTGAGCCACCGTGCCCTATATCTTATATATTTTTATTATTCTATTTTGACTGTTATTTTAATATTTTATTATGAGACAATCTCATTATGTGCCCTAGGTAGAGTACTGTGGTGACATAGCTCACAGCAACCTCAAACTCTTAAGCTCAAGAGATCCTTTTGCCTCAGCCTCCCAAGTAGCTGGGACTACAGGTGCCTGCCACAATGCCCAGCCAATTTTTCTACTTTCAGTAGAGACAGGCCTTGCTCTTACTCAGGCTGGTCTCAACTCTGAAACTCAGGGGGTGTGCCCCTCGTGATCTCCCAGAATGCTGGGATTACTTATGCCCCACCTCAAGGCGAATTTTTAATTCAATCTGCAATCATTAAGATCCTTGCAGAAAATATTTTTCAGTCTCACTGTTGCCTTGGCTAGAGTGCCAGTGGTACCATAGCTCACAGCAACCTCAAACTCCTGGGTGAAAAGGGATCCTCCTGCCTCAGCCTTTTGAGTAGTTGGTACTTCAGGCATGTGTACAATGCCCAGTTAGGTTGTCTATTTTTAGGAGAGATGGGGTTTTGTTCTTGTTCAGGCTGGTCTGGACCTCCTGAGCTCAGGAGATTCCCCATCTGCCTTGGCCTCCTCCCAGAGTGCTGGAATTACAGGAGTGAGCTACTGCACCCAGCCACCAAACTCTTCAAACAAAACTCTTTCTAAAACATTTTGGTAATTTTATAAATATATTTTACTAAAGCTGTTTAGTATAGAAAACAAAAGGGAAGAATGTACAGTATTTTGTCTGCTGTTCTCATTAACTTTTATTATTCCTATCTGTTAGGAAATGGGAAATGACCTATTCTTTCTGTGAACATATCTTTCACAGTTAGCTAATTAGGCTGTTTAAACAGGTATACCAGGAGAAAACGATGACATATTTTGAAAATAATCCATCATCACTTTTTAAGGTAATGGTTTCTGAAGCCTTACCCTAGCTGAAGTTACTTTCCACAAATTACATTATTACCTGCTTCATCTATCAACATTGCACAGAGAATCACGACAAAGAATGTAAGCAAAGTAATAGTAGTAGAAGTAAATACTTTCCAAAAAAATTTTCAAACTTAACTGTCTTAGTATTTAAAACTGTATTTCTGGCCAAGCGAGGTGGCTCGCTCCTATCTAGCTCTCTGATAGGCCAAGGCAGGTGGATCACTTGAGCTCAGAAGTTTGAGATCAGCCTGTCTCTATTAAAACTAGAAAAAAAGAAGAAAAAAAAAACCCAAGGCAAGAGGATTGCTTGAGCCCAAGAACTTAAGGTTGCTGTGAGCTATAATGCCATAGCACTCTAGTCAGGACGCCAGAGATACAGTCTCAAAAATATCAATAAATTAAAAAAACTGTATTTCTGAAGTTTTCAATATTGAGAAAAAAGGTGAATTAATTCTGAATTAGTTTTTATATCAGGGAAAACTCCACAGATGAAGTCATTTGCATAAAGGTATAGCAATGAAATACTCTGTTGTATTTGTTTTCATATTTTTGCATCAAACATAAAGAAGCAGTTAAACTCAAGATTAAATTTTATATTAAAGCAAGTTATACCAGCTTGGCCTATAATCCTAGCACTCTGGGAGGCCCAGGCAGGAGGCCCACTGAAGGTTAGCAGTTTAAGACCAGCCTGGGCAAGAGAGCCCCATCTCTACTATAATAGAAAAATTAGCTGAGTGTCATGGCAAGTACCTGTAGTCCTAGCTTATTACTTCAGAGGCTGAGGCAAGAGGATGGCTTGAGCCCAGGAGTTTGAGAGAGTTGTGAAGAAGGCTGATGCCACAATACTCTAGCTGCCTGGGCAGCAGATTCTGTCTCAAAAAATAAATAAATAAAAAAGCAAATGTGCCTGTAGTCCCAGCTACTTGGGAGGCTGAGGCAAGAGAATCGCCTAAGCCCAGAAGTTGGAGGTTGCTGTGAGCTGTGTGACACCATAGCACTCTATCAAGGGCAATAAAGTGAGACTCTGTCTCTACAAAAAAAAAAAAAAAACAGGCAAAAACTTCATGGGTCAAACATTGATAAAACTGAAAGGAAAATAATTCATCCAACGATAAGAGTTAGACACCCAGGCATGGTGGCTCATGCCTATAATCCTAGCACTCTGGGAGGTAGTGATGGGTGGATTGCTTGAGCTCAGGAGTTCGAGACCAGCCTGAGAACAAGATCCCACCTCTACTAAAAAAAGAAAAAAAAAAAAAAATAGAAGCTTAGTGCTTATAACTCAGCAGCTAGGGCACCAGCCACATACACTAGAGCTGGCGCGTTCAAACCCAGCCAGGGCCTACCGAACAACAGCAAAAAAAAATAGCTGGGCATTGTGGTGGGCGTTACTTGGGAAGCTGTAGCAAGAGACTCACTTAAGCCCAAGAGTTGGAGGTTGCTATGAGCTGTGATGCCATGCACTCTGCCAAAGGAAACATTGTGAGACTCTGTCTCAAAAAAAAAAAAAAAAAAAAGTAGAGAAAAGAAATAGAAAAACTATTAATAGAAAAAAATAGAGGAAAGAAGATTGCCTGAGCCCAAGAGTTTGAGGTTGCTGTGAGCAATGATGTCATGGCACTCTACCCAGAGTGACAGACTGAGACTCTGTCTCAAAAAAATAGATATGGAGGTGCCTGTAGCTCAGTGGATAGGGTGCCAGACATATGCACCAGGGCTGGTGGATTCGAACCCAGCCCCAGCCTGCTAAAAACAAAAAATTAGGCAGGTGTTATGGCCGGTGCCTATGTCCCAGCTACTTAGGAGGCTGAGGCAAGAGAATCACTTAAGCCCAAGAGTTTGAGGTTGCTGTGAGCTGTGACATCACAGCACTTTACCCAGGGCAACAGTTTAAGACTCTGTCTATAAATAAATAAAATAGACAAAAATAAAGAGTGGTGGGAGGGCAATTTATAGCAGTGAATGCCTACATTAAGGAGGAAGAAATTTCACATCAATAACTTCTAAATTCTCAAAAATTTTAAAGGATGTTAGAATTCCCTAGGAAGGTGTCCACAAACATATTAGGCTGAGCCTAAATAAAACAGAATATATATACACACACATACATGCACAAACACAATTTCTAAGATCTACTTCTCCATGTTCTTGGGATTAGCTTGCTAAGCTATTTTACTTATTTTGACAAGTCTTTCTCTTGAACAACTTTTATTGTCATTAAAATCTGAATTTTATGATTTATTTTTAGCTCAGATATAAGAAAAAATATAGTCACACACACACACCCTTACTTAACAACCAACACAGAGTATTTCTTTGACCTCTGGTAAATATGAACAAATTCTGCAGTAGACACCAGCTGAGGGTTCTATAATTCATTCCTTTCTGATACCATGTACCTGGGAGATCTCTGTTGATGTTGGCACCACACTCGCCAGAAACCTCTCTGCATTCAGCTCTAAACCTCTTGGATCCCAGTCTTTGGGTAGGCATGATTGATAAAATCATCGGCTGTGTGTGATCAGCTTAACTTTCTTTTTTTTTGAGACAGAGCCTCAAGCTGTCACCCTGGATAGAGTGCTGTGGCATCACAGCTCACAGCAACCTCCAATTCCTGGGCTCAAGCGAGTCTCTTGCCTCCGCCTCCCAAGTAGCTGGGACTACAGGTGACCGCCACAAAGCCCGGCCATTTTTTTGGTTGCAGCCATCATTGTTGTTTGGCAGGCCCAGGCTGGATTCAAACCCGCGAGCTCAGGTATATGTGGCTGGCGCCTTAGCCCATTGAGCCACAGGCGCC
>CAUYON010128431.1:0-10818 GCA_963573935.1 Arctocebus calabarensis
GGAAGAATCACACTACCAGACCTCAGACTCTACTATAAATCAATAGTGATCAAAACAGCATGGTACTGGCACAAAAACAGAGAGGTATCACTGGTACAACTTATTAAATGTAGAGTATCAATGTCTTCATATAGTGATCAAGAAAATGCCACAAAGGCTATCTCTAACAGTGTGATCACAATATTTCTGATTGTATATGAAGCACATTCTGCCCTATGATTGCACCAAAATACACAATTATGATTTAATAAAATTATTAAAAAACAAAAACAAACACAAAAACAAAAACAAAAAACCAGAGAGGTAGATGTTTGGAACAGAATAGAGAACCAAGGGTGAATCCAGCTACTTACCATTACTTGATCTTTGACAAGGCAACTAAAAACATTCATTTGGGAAAAGACTCTCTATCTAACAAATGGTGCTGGGTGAATTGGCTAGTGACCTGTAAGAGGCTGAAACTGAACCCACACCTCTCACCATTAACTAAGATAGACTCCCACCGCATTAAGACATGAAACCATAAAAATTCTAGAAGAAAGTGCAGGGAAAACTCTTGAAGGAATTGGCTTGCGTGAATATTTTATGAGGAGGACTCCCCAGGCAATTGAAGCAGTATCTAAGATACACTACCAGTACCTTATCAAACTAAAAAGCTTCTGTACAGCCAAGAACATAGTATGTTTAGCAAGCAGACAGCCTTCAGAATGGGAGTAAATATTTGTAGGTTATGCCTCCGACAAAGGTTTCATAACCAGAATCCACAGGGAACTCAAAAGTAATAGCAAGAAAAGAACAAGTGATCCCATCTCAGGATGGGGAAAAGACTTGAAGAGAGACTTCTCTAAAGAAGACAGGCACATGGCCTAAAGACACATGAAAAAAATGATCACCATCCTTAATCATCAGAGAAATGCAAATCAAAACTACTTTGAGTTATCACCTTACTCCAGTAAGATTAGCCCACATAACAAAATCCCCAAACCAGAGATGCTGGTGTGGATGGGAGGAAAGGAAACACTTCTATACTGCTGGTGGGAATGCACACTAATACACTCCTTTTAGAAGGATGTTTGGAGAATACTTAGAGATCTCAAAATTGACCTGCCATTTGATCCTATAATTCCTTTGCTAGGTATATACCCAGAAGACCAAAAATCACATTGTAACAAAGACTTTCATACCAGAATGTTCATTGCAGCCCAATTCATAATTGCTAAGTCATGGAAGAACCTTAAGTGCCCATTGATCCACAAATGGATTAATAAACTGTGATACATGTATAGCATGGAATGTTATGCAGCCTTAAAGAAAGATGGAGACTTTACCTCTTTCATGTTTACATGGATGGAACTGGAGCATATTCTTTTTAGCAAAGTATCTCAAGAATGGAAGAAAAAGTATCCAATTTACTCAGCCCTACTATGGAGCTAATTTATAGCTGTCGTATGAAGGGTGTGGGGTTAGAAATCCCCACATGTAAGTCTCATGTACGTCTCATTCAAGTAAGCCACTAATGGGTTAAACTGGCTTTAGCCTTCACAGAAAAAGCAATAGATTTGGGCAACCCTGAGACAAACACAAAGACTGTTTTCTGGTCATCCGGGAACAGATACTTTGAAGCTTTTGCAGCTATTGTCTCCTAGGTTCTTGCCTGGAGGAATGGTCCAGAGGTTGACAAAATGTAAAGACATTTTGTCAAATGCCTAAAGATCTTAGCACTGTGGAGAAACAAAGTCAAAGACCCATTTAAGGTTAACTTGTTAGGTACATGAGGAAATAATTCTCCTATAGCTCTGTCTCTCTTATTTTTATGCAGATTTTTTAAGACCTAAAAGTAAAAAAGTATTGTGCTGTTTTCCGGGATAGGATATCTGCCACTTAAGTTTAAAGTCAAATAATTAATATTGCAAATCATAGATTAAGTGTGCACATGACTACAAAATTATATAAGGTAGTCAGAAATAAAGTTAATTTGCTACATGCCACAACAGAGCTTGTAGCCTGCTTCTTGTGCCCTTCTTAACATTACAGTGTGGATCTACACCCGAGGCAAAGCTGTAGCCCCTCGCGTCTCCGGTCACGCAACAAAGAGTATAACCAAACTATAACACAAGAATATGAGTAAAGAGGCAAAGGTAGGGAGGGGAGAGGGGAGGTTGGGAGGGAGGGAGGGTAATTGGTGGGGCCACACCTACAGTGCATCTTTGAAGGATATAGGTGAACCTTACTAAATGCAGAATACAAATGTCTTCATATAATACCTGAGAAAATGCCAGGAAGGCTATGTTAATCAGTTTGATGAATATAGTTAAGATTGTATATGAAACCAACACATTGTATCCCTTGATTGCACTATTGTACACAGCTATGATTTAATAATAAAGACAATAAAATTTAAAAGAAAAATAAAAAGAAAAAACAAAAAAAATAAAAAATAAAACTCAATATAGTATTAAGTAATCTTTTAATGTAAGCACTTACGCTTTATAACCAGTATTAATGGCATAGTCCTCTGCAGTCAATTGAAAGACATCTTGATAAAAAACATCAATACTTTGCTGAAGAAAAAACTCAACTATATTCTTTGATTGAGAGTGTATTGCAGCTATGATGGAATTTCCAAATTAACAAAGAGATAACATCAGCATTATGAACTTTGAAAAATTTATTTAAACAATTAATTTGATATACTTTACCAATGTAACATATTCTCTGTGTGGGGTTAACCATGGAATAATAAACACAAGCATCTCGGGTGCTCAAGTGTTCATCTTTGAAAATCGCTACCCAGGCTGTAAAGAAGGAGCCCTAGAAGGAAGCCTCTCATCCCTCTGGGGTATTACAAAGTACCAGTTGATAATTTAAAGTCCTTTGATTGGTAAGAAACTATGCTGAGGTCACTTATCTAAAGCACACAAAGATTTAAATGAGGAATTCTATATTTCTTCCCTGATCTCATATACTATATTATAAATTCAAGGTCAGCTATGGATCAGACAAGTAAGCTTAAGACAGTAAGAGCAAAAATAGTAATAACAGTAGTCACAGTAGTTTCAGTTAATGATGCTGATGATCATGTGATAAGAACTTAATTTAATGTTATATACATAATCTTACTCACATAAAACAATCCTTAAAGGACATAATGTTATCCTACTTTTCATGTGATAAAACATAGTTGGTGGTAAGTAGTATTCCCCACATCACATACTTACCACGCAAGGAAGCTCTGAATTCCACAGACTTGCAGGTTGCTAATGTTATTCCCTTTACTTTTTCCTACCCACCTGTTGCTTGTCTTAACTGCAGGAAATATTAATCTCAAAAGCTATCTTTCTTTACTCTGCCCAGACTAAATAAAAATTAAAATATCAAAATACAGTAGAAATTAAACAGGAAAAAAAAATCCTGATTAATCCATGGTGTCTGGTAACACCAACTAAAAAGTGCTCAGAGTTAACCTAATATCAATATTCTTTAAAGGAACAACTGAAAGTAAAGAGTCATTCAAAAATCAAAGTGATGTTCCACTCAAAAGAGCTGGCTTCTCAGCAGAAATCCTACAAGTGCGAAGGAGGGGGCCTCTATCTTCAATCTTCTGAAACAGAACAACTGCTAGCCTAAGATTTTGTATCCTGCAAAACTAAGTTTCATATTTAATGGAGAAACTAAATCTTTTCCAGTCAAGCAAACTTTGACGAAATTTTTTAGACCTGCCTTTAGGGATGAACTAGATGTGCCTTGAAGGAAGTACTCAGAGTTGTATATACATGGACCAGCACAATAGACTTTCACAAATTTAATATTTCCTGGAAACTAAAGGTCAAAGCTTAGATGCCACAATGGCCAGAGAGATATATAAAGAAAGCACTGAGCCCTACAAAACAGGACAAACAGATATCTACCCCATTTCTTCTCTCAATAAAAGTGAATGGCTTGAATTCTCCACGGAAGAGGCACAGGCTGGCTGAATGGATAAAAAAAATGCAAACTAAGTATATTCTGTCTTCAAGAAACACATG
Organism: Arctocebus calabarensis; assembly: GCA_963573935.1. Lineage (NCBI taxonomy): Eukaryota > Metazoa > Chordata > Mammalia > Primates > Lorisidae > Arctocebus > Arctocebus calabarensis. The sequence goes on from CAUYON010128431.1 coordinate 4,026, forward strand.
TCCTCCCCAAATACACATCCAGACACAGGGTTGAAGGAATTGAAAACAATATTCCTTGTAATGGGAAACCAAAAGAAGGCAGGACTTGCAGTTCTCATCACAGACACCATTAATTTCAAAGTGACAAAGGTAAAAAGAGATAAAGGTGGGCATTATATACTGGTCATGGGAAAAATCAACAAGAAGACCTATCAATCCTCAATACTTAAGCACCCAACTTAGGTGATTCTAGATGTATAAAGCAGATTCTACTCATCAAAACAAAATGATAAACAACAGCACCGTAATACCCAGGGACTTCAACACTCCACTGACAGTACTGGACAGATCCTCCCAGCAGAAATTAAACAAACTTGGGACTTAAACATGACTCTAGAACAAATGGGCCCACAAGGCATTTACAGAACATTCCATCCTAATACTATGAATACATGCTCTTCCCATCAGTTCATGAATCACTCATGAATCACAATATTGACCACAATCCTAGGGCAAAAAACATGGCTCACAAAATTTATAAAAACAGGGCCAGGCACAGTGGCTAATGCCTGTAACCCTAACACTCTAGGAGGCTGAGTTGGGTGAATTGCTAGAGCTCAGAAATTTGAGACCAGCCTGAGCGAGAGAGAGATCCCATCTCTAAAAATAGCCAAGCATTGTGGAGGATGTCTGTAGTCACACCTACTTAGTTGGCTGAGGCAAGAGGATTGCTTGAGCCCAAAAGCATGAGGTTGCTATGAGCTATGTTGCCACAGTACTCTACCAAATGTGACAAAGTGGCCACAGCACTCTACCAAATGTGACAAAGTGAGACTCTGTCTCAAAAACAAACAAACAAACAAACAAACAAACAAAAACAAAGAGAAATTACCCCATGTATCTTCACACACTATAGTGGAATAAAATTATAAATCAATGCCAACAGAAACACTTATTCCCACAAAATGTCATGGAAATTAAAACATTTTTTGCTGAGTGATCTTTGTGTTAAGGAGGATTTAAAAAGAGAAATCAAAAGATTCTTTCAACTACCTGGCAATGGGGTCAAAAACTTTCAAGATCTATGGGATACTGCAAAAACACTGTTTAGAGGGAAACTCTACCTGAAATTCCCACATCCAGAAATCAGAAGAATCATAAATTAAAACATCTAATGGAACATCTCAAGGAACTGGAAAATGACATCAAACCAATCCAAAACCCAGCAGAAGAAATAACCCAAATCAGACCACAACTAAATGAAAACAAGAACAAAGGAACCACCATACACAAGATTCATGAAGCAAAAGTTGGTTCTTTATCTGATAAGGTTTTGCCCAGATTAATCAGGCACAAAAAGTAAATTTTATAATAAGCTCATTCAAAAATGAAAAAATAGATTTTACAAAAATATAAAACATCATCATTGAATACTATAAACATCTCTATATTTATAAATTTGAAATTGTGAAGGTATTGGACAAATTCTTAAAATCACACTACTTTCCTAGACTCAACCAGGCAGAAACACAACTCCTGAGCTGATCAATATCAAACACTGAAATTGAAGCAAAAAAAAAGTTCCAACAAAAATAGTCCCTTAACTGAGTTCTATGAAATCTTCGAGGAGGAACTAGTGACTATATTGCAGAAATTATTCCATAACATTGAGAAGGAAGAACCCCCCCCCAACTCATTCTATGAACAAAGCATATCACCTGATACCAAACAGAAAAAAAGACATAAAAAATAAAAATATAGACCACTATCTCTAATGAATGTATATGCAAAGGTTCTCAATGAAATTTTATTTATGTCATTTTATTTTTTTCAGATAGAGTAGTCAGTTTGGCACCCTCTGTAGAATGCTGTGGCATCATAGCTCATAGCAACCTCAAAGTCTTGAGCTCAAGCAATCCTTTTGCTTCAGCCTCCCAAGTAACTGAAGAAGGAACTACAGGCACATGCCATGATGCCCAGCTATTTTTAGAGATGGGCTTTCACTCTTGCTCAGGCTGGTCTCAAACTCTTGAGCTCCAGCAATTCTCCTGCCTTGGCATCCCAGAGTGCTGGGATTATAGGCATGAGCCACTGCTCGTGGCCCTCTTAATAAAATTTTAGCAAACAGTATTCAGCTTCACATGAAAAAAAATTCATCATGACTCAGTAGGCCTCATCCCAGAGATGCAAGCTTGGTTCAAATATGCAAATCTATGACCTATGTGTATATGACTTAATTTAAAAAAAAAGAAAAAAATATGTATTTTACCACATAAATAGAAGTAAAAACAAAGATCTTATGATCATTGCAATAGATGCAGAAAAGATATATGACAAAGTTCAAAATCCTTTTTAAATAAGAACATTAAGAAAATTGGGATAGGTGGAACATTCCTCAAAATAGTAGAATCCAGCTATGACAAAACCACAGCCAACATCATATTAAATGAAAAAAAAATTATAATTATTCCTGCTTAGAACTGGAACCAGACATGGATGCCCACTCTTGCCACTACTATTCTACATAGTGCTGAAAGTCCTGGCCAGAGCAATCAGACAGAAGAAGAACATCAAGGGTATCCAATTGGGAAAGAAGAAGTCAAACTATCGCTGTTTGCTGACGATATGATTTTTATACCTAGAAAACCCTGACAACTCAACCAAGGGACTCTTGGATTTGATAAATAAAGAAAGTACCATCTCAGATTACAAAATCCATGTACACAATCCTGTTGCTTTCATAAATGCCAACAATAGTAAACCATCAAATCAAATAAAAGACATGATGTCCTTCACAATAGTATCAAATAAAATGAAATATTTTGCAACAAATGAAACCAGTGTAACATGGTTTCTTGTACCCTCAATGAATCCCCAACAATAAAAGGAAAAAAAAATATTTTGGAATACATTTAGCAAAAAAGGTGAAAGATCTCTATAGGGAGATATATGAAAAACCAAGAAAAGAAATCTCAGCAGATTTAAAGAGATAGAAAAACATTTCATGTTCATGGATTGGCAGAATCAACATTGTGAAAATATCTATTTACTCGAAGTGATTTGTGGATTCAATGCAATTCCTAATAAAAATACAAATGTCATATTTTGAATTACTGAAATAATAGTTCTACACTTTATATGGAATCAGAAAAGATCCTTGAATAGCCAGTGCAATCTTATGTAATAAGAAGAAATATGGGGGCATCACTTTATCAGAATACAAGGTTGTAGTAATCAAAACATCATGGTATTATCATAAAAATAAAGATAAAATCTCTCTCTCTCTCTTTCTCTCTTTTTTTGTTTGTTTTTTGTTTAGTGGCCCTGGACCAGGTTCAAACCCTCCAACCCTGGAGCATGTGGTCAGCACTCAATCACCTACACATTCATAGGAATAGTAAAACATAACTATAGTCCAGAAAGAAGCAGGGAAGAGGAGGAAGAGGGAAGGGGAGTGGGAAAGCCAGAAGGAGGGAGGATATTTGGGGGGACCTCACCTAATGTGCTAAAGCAATGATACATCTGAAAACTATTAAGAATAGAGTATAGGGTGGTGAATGTGGCTCAGTGAATAGGGTGCTGGCCCCCTATACCCAGGGTGGTGAGTTCAAACCCAGCCCTGGCCAAACTGCAACAACAACAACAAAATAAATAAATAAATAAAAAGAATAGAGTATAAATGTCTTACCACACCAAATAAGTGAGGAAATGTTTATGTCAATCCGCTAGATGTAAGTGTTCCACATTGTATATCAAATCAGCACAATGCACCCCATAAATGCATTAATGTACACAGTTATGATTTAAAAAGTAAAAAAACAAAACAAATTTACAAAAAAAAACAAAGGTAAAGACCTATGGATCAGAACAGAAAAGAATCCCTGTTCAATACATGGTACTGGGAGACCTGTATAGACACATGTAACAGACTGAGACAGGACCTACACCTCTCACAAAAATTAAGTCACGATGGAAAAAACATTTAAACCAAAGACAAGACACTACAAGAAATCTAGAAGAAGAAGTGTTGGAAAAACTCTTATAGATATCAGCCTAGGGAAATTTATAAAAAAAGACCCCAATGGCAAAAATAAGTAAATGGAACCTGATCAAGTTTAACAGTTTCTGCACAGCCAAGGAAGGACATAATCAACAAAGTAAATGGACAACGGCAGAGTTGGAGAAGACACTTGCATGCTACACATGCAAGAAAGGACTGATAATGACCATCTACAAAAAAACTCAAGTACATCAATGAGAAGAGATCAAACAATCTCATTAAAAGTTGGGAAAGAGATATGAACACAAACTTTTCTCATGAAGATAGACTAATGGCCAAGAAACAGATGAAAAAATGCTCAACATCCCTAATCATAAGGGGACTGCAAATCAAAACGACAGTGAAAATATCAACTAGCCCTTAGGGAGAATGGCTGATATCATAAAATCCCAAAGCAACAGATGCTGGCATGCATGTGGAGAGAAAGGAATATTCATACACTCTTGGTGGGACAGCAGACTAGTCCAACCTCTATGGAAAATATGGATATTACATGGACAACCTAAAGTGGACCTGCCATCTGATCCTGCAATCCCTTCACTAGAAATTTACCCAAAGGGAAAAAAATTACATTTTATAACAAAGACACTTTCACTTGAGTCTTAATAGCAGCACAATTCACGATTGCAAAGATGTGGAAACAATCCGGTGACCATCAACACATGAATGGATTAATAAAATGTGATATTTTACATTTACTTGGATGAAGCTGGAACATACCTTACTTAGTAAAGTATCTCAAGAATGGAAGGAAAAATGTCCAATATACTTAGAACTATTATGAAACCAATTTACAATCACTCACACTTTCATTTTATGTTTGTGTATCTTGATACTATTCAGCCACAGGAAAAGATGGTGGTTTAATACCTTTTGTAACAACATAGATAGAATTGGAGACTATTCTAAGTGAGGCACTTAGCCTACAGATACATGAAAAAAATGCTCATCATCTCTAATCAGCAGATAAAAGCAAATGAAAACCACTTTGAGATATCACCTAACTCCAGTTAGAGTGGCTCACATTAGAAAATCCCAAAGCTGCAGATGTTGGCATGGATATGGAGAAAAGGGAACACTTCTGCACTGCGGGTGGGAGTGCAAGCTAATATGTCTCTTTTGGAAGAGATGGAGAATACTCAAGGATCTAAAAGTAGACCCTCCATTGGATCCTGCAATTCCTCCACTAGGTGTATATCCAAAAGACCAAAAATCAATTTATAACAAAGATATTTGCACCAGATTATTCATTACAGCTCAATCCATAATTGCCAAGTCATGGAAGAAGCCCAAGTGCCCATCAACCCATGAATGGATTAATAAATTGTACACTATTTATACCGTGGAATATTATGCAGCCTTAAAAAAGATGGAGACTTTACCTCTTTTACATTTACTTGGATGGAGCTGGAACATACCCTACTTAGTAAAGTATCTCAAGAATGGAAGGGAAAATGTCCAATGTACTTAGTACTATTATGAAACCAATTTACAATCACTCACACTTTCATATGAAGAGTAGATCAGAACTATGGCCCAGGATGAAGGCGGGAGGAAGAAGGATGGGAGGGGGGAAGATGGGAGGAGAAGGGAGAAGTCAGATTGAGGGGGGGGAATGGTGGATTCACACTTATAGTGCATATTGCTCATAAGAAAGCAAAACTTCAGAAAACTTAAGTAGGGGTGGAGGGAGAAAGGGATGTGTAGATCCCACCCCATAGATACACTGTACCTCGTGGGTACATTGCACAATCTGGATGAAGGGCACACCTATAACTTTGATTTACAATGCATAAAAGCAAACTATGTACCCAAATTGTATGTACCCTCATAATAGTCTGAAATAAAAAGTCTACTGTACCTTTCATGTCTATCGACTGCGTTTATATCTGCTTTGTTCTTTGCCAAAAAGTCCACTGTTTTAAGACTTTTTATATTTATGGCAAGTAAAAGTGATGTAAGTTTCTTCTGTAAAACAGGAAAAACAATTTATAATTCACAAAATTACATATTCCTCAACTCAAGTGAAAACCTCACATAAGATTTCATGAACATACACAGGTAATGTAGAAAGTAATAGAAAGCACTTCCTTCCTTCTATGCTTTCCACTCCTTCACCTTGAATCACCCCTCCTCTGCCTCACCACATTAACTCCGGCCATCTCTAAAGCTCACTTTACACATTTACCACTTTGAAGACTCTGCTTCTATCATGGAATTTATCATGGTGTAGTGTAATTGATTGTCTCCCATCAAAACCAGGAGCTCCTTGAGGTCACAGGCTATCTCTTTTATCCCTATATTCTGAAATACTAAGACACAGTAGTAAATGCTTTAAATATTTTTATTGAATTAATGATCTAAATTATTCTCTCTAGAGCAGTGCTTCTTAAACTATGTCTCAAAGAATATTTACATCACCATTAAGTTGAGGATTATACCCCATGAGAAGGATTCCATAATCTATGCTTGAGAAAGATTACAAAACTGTGCACTATGAAAAAATATCATCATCAAGAAGTCTGTTGCAGGCAGACAGCCCTCAGAATGGGAGAAAATATTTGCAGGTTATGCCTCAGACAAAGGTTTAATAACAAAAATACACAGAGAAATTAAGCGTATTGGCAAGAAAAGGGTAAGTGATCCCATCTCAGGGTGGGAAAAGGACTTGAAGAGAAACTTCTCTAAAGACGACAGGCGCACGGCCTACAGACACATGAAGAAATGCTCACCATCCTTAATGATCAGAGAAAT
>CAUYON010128440.1:0-12624 GCA_963573935.1 Arctocebus calabarensis
AGGGGGGTTTGGATCCTGGGCAGCCAGAAAAATTACATATGTGCTGTTTACCATATTAGTATGCCATATATGTTTTGTTTAATGATTGACTATGTAGAGCATGTAAAATATGCATTTAATGAAGCCATTTGTAGCTATAAAGAATTGTCTCCTTGCTGTTTGTTTTCTTTTAAAGGGAGTAAGTACTAGAAAACTAAAAAACAAAACATTCTCAGAACTACAACACTTATCCTGCTATGGGCCTGGCCATTTTACTAACTCCTCACCAAAAAAAAAAGTTTTATACATTGTAGGAGTATTTTTCCCCCAGGAAACGAATCCAATTTTATTGCGACCCAGACAGTAGTATAGTGCACCTCTCCCCCTCCCTTCACCCCGTTGCCCTCCTCAGCAAGGTCTCACTCTGTTACCCAGGCTGGAGTGCAGTGGTGGCATCATAGCTTACTGCAGCCTTGAGTTCCTGAGTGCCCATGATTCTCCTGCCTTAGACTCCAAAGCAGCTGGGACTACAAGTGTGAGCCACAATGGCTCTCTCTACTTTCTGTAAATAGGTGGTCTCACTATGTTGCCCAGGCTGGTCTTGAACTCCTGGCCTCATTCAGTCCTTCCACCTCAGCCCCCAAAGTGCTGGAACTACAGGCATGAGCCACCACAGCTGCGTGCATCATTTTCTATCATACAAAAATTTTCTATAGGGGCTGCGCCTGTGGCTCAGTGAGTGGGGCACCAGCCCCATATACCGAGGTTGACAGGTTCAAACCCGGCCCCAGCCGAACTGCAACCAAAAAAAAAAAAACAAAATAGCCGGGCATTGTGGCGGGCACCTGTAGTCTCAGCTACTCAGCAGGCTGAGGCAAGAGAATTGCCTAAGCCCAAGAGCTGGAGGTTGCTGTGTGCTGTGTGACGCCACAGCACTCTACCGAGGGCGATAAAATGATAAAACTCTGTCTCTACAAAAGAGAAAATTTTTCTATAAAAAATTATAAATTGAGAAGTAAGACTTAGTGATGACTTTATTAAATATTGTTATCAGTCCCTAATAATTCTTTTTTTTTTTTTTTTTTTTTTTTTTATACAGAGCCTCAAGCTGTCGCCCTGGGTAGAGTGTCAGGGCATCACAGCTCACAGCAACCTCCAATTCCTGGGCTCAAGCAAGTCTCTTGTCTCTGCCTCCCAAGTAGCTGGGACTGCGGGCACCCGCCACAAGGCCCAGCTAATTTTTGGTTACAGCCGTCGTCGTTTGGTGGGCCCGGACTGGATTTGAACCCGCCAGCTCAGGTGTACATGGCTGGCGCCTTAGCTGCTTGAGCCACAGGTGCCAAGCCTGTCCCTAAAAATTCTTACGGCATTTTGCTATGTTGAGAATATAAAAGAAAAATAAGTTAGCTACAGTAAACATTATATTCACAAGCAATTTAAAAAGTTTGGAGCATTAAAAAGCAGGCACAGAAATATTTTGGAATTTAGGAGGAGGGCAGGGTCAAAGCCACCTCATGAGACAGTAGACACTGTTTGGGCAATGTGTAGCCAGAACTCAAGCATTGCAGAAGTGATCTATATAATCTAAAACATCTGTATCCACTTGATATTTGGAAATTAAAAAAAAAGAAGTAAAAAATAATTACAATTTTTTTTTTTTTTTTTAGAGAGTCTCACTTTATCGCCCTCTGTAGAGTGCTGTGGTGTCACACAGCTCACAGCAACCTCCAACTCCTGGGCTTAGGCAATTCTCTTGCCTCAGCCTCCTGAGTAGCTGGGACTACAGGCGACCGCCACAACGCCTGGCTATTTTTCTGTTTTGCAGTTTGGCCGAGGCCGGGTTTGAATCCACCACCTTTGGTATATGGAGCTGGCGCCCTACTTGCTGAGCCACAGGCGCTGCCCATCATTAAAATTTTTTAATTATAAAAAAGAAATACTTCGGATATTTTTTCAAGAATTGGACAGATGTGAGGTAAAATAGAACAGAAAATTTCTTCGTCACATACTTATGATTCTTCTACTTAAAATTTGTTCTTTCAGTTACTTTCTGTTGTCATAGAGATAAGCTACATTTCATAAACATTTTGAGTAAACACCATTTTTACTTGAAATGACCAAGAATCTCAACCATTAGATAATTGTGATTGAAGCAAAAAGTGAAGTCAGCCTAGTTCCGCCCAGTGAGTCTCCTTGACTCCAAGTCTTACTTAATTGCTGCAGTCACTCTCAGAAAGGGCACACACTTAGACCCACCCTGCTAACGGGGTGGTGACAGGCTAGTTAAGCAGCAGGGGAGAACTCAAGTGACAGACAAATTTGTCAGTGTTAGTCACACAGCAAGGACATAACATTTAAAGGAAAACTTACGACATTACTGGGAAGCCATGTTGGAAAAACCAAAGCCAAAGAGACAAGGACAGACAGGGAGACACAGGTCACTCGGAAGTCTGTGCACAGAACAGCTCTGCGTTTTGTTCTTAGTTTAGTTTCATAATTTAGTTTGCCCTAACTAAATATCTATTCTTTTTTTTTTTTTTTTTTTTTGAGACAGAGGCTTACTCTGTGGCCCTGGCTAAAGTGCAGTGGCATTATTACAGTTTTGAACTCCTGGGTTCAAGCCATCCTCCTGCCTTAGCCTCCCAGAGTGCTAGGATTACAGGTGAAGCCCCTGCACCCAGCCACGTTATAATCTATTCCATATGAGGCAGAATCTCATTTTGAGAACAATGTTGTTACCTTTAAAAAGAAGGATTATTGCATTGCGTTGACATCCAGTTGGAAATACTTTTGGGATATGGAATGACTCATTTTTCAGTCCCAGCTTATCTGATCATAAAAATAGTTTTGGAATGGTGGCCACACCTCAGTTTCAAACACAGAAAGCATACGGCACTGTCATAATTCAAAGGTCACCCCAAGTACCTGAGACCATAAACTAGTAGTTTTAATTTCTGTACCTCAGTTTTCTCATTGGAAAAGTAGAAACACAGATTATTTTCCCTCTCTGTATTTTACTGGTAAGTTATGAGTATACCAAAATCCTGAGCCTAGTTCTTCCAGGCAGAAACTTGAGTAAAAGAAAAACTAAAGACTAATAACAGACTAGCCATGGGGCCCACAGGTACAGTGTTCTCATGTTAGCCTCTAACCCACTTCCCAAGGGATTTGTTAGCGTCTCACCTGAGAACTACAGCTTGCTTTACACTCCTATCATATCACAGATTCTCAGTTTAGGCATCACTCATTCATCCTTGCACTGAGCTGATCATTTGTCAAACGTGCTAGGGACTAGCAGTGCACAGAGGAGTGGACTGCAGCCCCGCGAGCTCACAGGAGACCAGAGACCAGCAGCACGTCGGTGTGCCCACGCGGTGTTCACCAAGTAGGGCGGGCTGCCGCAGGAGCTTTCAACAGCGGGGTATGTCACCTGTGTACGGGTCAGAGGGGTCTGACATATCAAAGTCAACACAAGAAGACTGTAAGCAACTCAGCTGGCCAGGTTGTTCAGGCAGAGGGAGCAGTGCTGGATGGGAAGCTGGCACAGAGACAGGGCCCAGACCGCACAGGCTTTGCCAGGGGCTTGGTGGCAGTTCTGAGGGTGATGGGAAGACGTTGAAGTTTTTTCTTTGTTTGCGTTTTGGTTGATACTTCCATGTTTAACCAGAAAAGTGACATGATCACTTCCCTTTTTAAAAGATCACCCTGGCCACTGTGTGCAGAATGGGGAGGTAACAGCACACAGATACTCAGGGGTCTACGTGTGGAAACCAGTTAGGAGGCAGAGGAGGGGAAATGTGGACTGAGGGAAGAGATGTCTACGTTAGATGGAATCACTGGGATCTGGTTGCGAGGGAAGGATGAATGAATCAAGAATGACTTCCAGATTTCTGGCTTGCACTGGTGGGTGGAGGCCGTCAATTTAAGTAAGGACTACCCCAGGAGTAGGAGGCGTGGGAAGGGAACCATGAGTCACAGCCAGTCAGAACACAGAAGTCTCAGGGTACAACTCGCTCGTAGACATGCAAATGCAGGTTCTCAGAAAATCATACTTAGGGCTTGATCCCTAAATCTTGCTTTATAAGTTCAGGATGGTTTTTATTTCTTTTCAGTGGTTTTTTATAATCCTATTTGTGGGCTTTTTTGATCACTCAGACCATGTCCCTGGTGTCAGACTGGTTTGAGCTTTAAATTGTTCCCTTTGATGCCTCTTCCCTGTCGATTCCATGACCATAACGTCTTGTTCTCTCTCCCGCTTAGATCTGATTTCATCTGAAGATCAACTTCAACAGCTGGAACTTTCTTCATTCCTTATACTATTTATTTTCTCTATTGGATTCTAATATGCTGTTAGTCACTTTCTACCTTCCAGCCACTAATCTTGCTTGTGTTGTATCAGTTCACAAAATTAAACATAAAACAAGAAAACTCTTTGGAAAGAAAAAGCATATTTTATCACAAGCTATATTGCTAATGTTTTGGAGAACACCTGTTTCACAGTAATAAGACAGGATTGAACTGAATTCTGTACATGTTGTCTTCATAAAAGATACCTCTAAAAACAAGAATATAGAAAGGTTAAAAATAGAGTAGAATAGGGAATAGCAGGTAAATATTTAACCAAGGTAAGAGAAGAAACTAATGACATAGTAAACAAGTTTGCAAAACTGAGGTGTAGCAAGGCCAAAATGTGGTTCTTATAAAAGAATAAAAGAAGCAACAAACTTCTAGTATGGTCAAGAAAAAAGAGAATGCATAATGAATAATAATAGAAATGAAAAAGGAGACTTAGCCAGAGTGTTTCAGATGTTAAAAAGATAAGATGAAGCTGTGTCCAGTGGCATGTACCTGCAGTCCCAGCTACCCAGGAGGCCAGGGTGGGAGGGATTGCTTGAGACCAGCAAGGGAAACATAATAAGAACTCATCTCTTAAAAAAGATAAAATGATGTTATAAACAAATTTGTGTTTTAAAACTTGAAAAACTAAAATGTTAGTCTTTAAAAATATGCCTTCTGGGCAGTGGCTGTGGCTCAGTGAGTAGGGTACAGGCCCCATATACTGAGGACGATGGGTTCAAACCCAGCCCCAGCCAAACTGTGCCTGTAGTCCCAGCTACTCCGGAGGCTCAGGCAAAAGAATCACTTAAGCCCAAGAGCTAGAGGTTGCTGTGAGCTGTGATACCACGGCACTCTACCGAGGGTAACAAAGTAAGACTCTGTGTCTAAAAAAACATATATATATATATACCTTCTACATTTATCTCCAGAAAAAATAGAATTTCTGAATAGTTCTATAGCCATAGAATAAATTAAGTCAGTAAATTAAAATCTTGCCACAAAGCAAACTTCAGGCCCAGAGTTCTGCCAACAATCTTACAATTCCAGTATTATACAAATTATACAGAAGAAGAGGATTAACTTCCCCAACTTTTTTTTATAACCTTGTGTAACCTTGACATCAATATATTAATATGTCACTATCTGAGTATAACCTAACGTAATCGTGGAACTATTATAACCATAGTGGTAATTTTAATAATGAAAATACTAAATAAGTTCAGTTAGAAAATGGGACCTGACAGTGTATAAAAGAGATAGGGGTGGGTGTGGGAGCTCATGTCTGTAATCCCAGCACTTTGAGAGGTGAAGACAGGAGGATCCCTTGAGGTCAGCAGCTTGAGACAAGCCTGGGCAATACAGTGAGACCCTGTCTCTACAGAAAAAAAAAAAATCAAAATTAGGTGGGTGCTATGGTACCCATAGTCCCAACTACTCAGGAGGTTGAGGCAAAAGGATCACATAAGCCTGGGAGTTGGTAAGTAAGTAAATGAATAAATAGAGACAGAAAAAGAAGTTGATGTATCTCACAAATCCAAATGCAAGATTAATATCAGAAACAAAATGTGTCCTAATCCATTTTCTGTTGCTATAACTGAATACCACAGATCAGATAGTTTTGTAAAGAACAGAAGTTTATTTAGCTCCCAGTTCTGGAGGCCGAGAAGTCCAAGAATGTGATGCTAGCATCTGGTGAGGCCCTCCTGACGCACCGTGACTCGGGCAGGGGAATCACTTAGTGAAGAAGAGGAGACTGCCAACGGGTCTCTCTTTCCTTATAAACTGCTAATCGCATTTTGGGACCCCACCCTGATGGCTTCATCAAATCCTAATTACCCTCCCAGAAGCCCATCAACATATGAATTTAGGGTTAAGTTTCCAACATAAGAATTTTTGAGGGACACATTTAAACTATAGCAACATGTTTGATATAATGCAACACATGTAAGATTAATAAACAAAAAAATCCACAAGTAAAGAATAAAAATGACCTTTCTAGTTAGATAAAGGTTAGCTACTAAATAGAACAGCTAACATTCTGAATCTGAAACATTAAAGGCATTCTCTTTAAGCTCAGGACCAAGAAGGGTAGCCATGAAGGAGAGAAGATCTAAACCAATGGTCCCCAGCCTTTTGGGCATGAGGGACCAATTTCATGGAAGACAGTTCTTCCACAAGAGGGATGGTGGATGGTTAAGACTCTGCAAGCAATTGGTGTAGTATTAGATTCTCATAAGGAGCCCATGAACTAGATCCCTCACAGGCAAAGTTTACAATAGGGATTGAACTTCCATGAGAATCTAATGCCATTGCCAGTCTGATGGGGAGTGGTGCTAAATACAGATGAAGCTTGTGTCACCTGCCACCTGCCACTTGCCTGCTGTGTGCCCCAGTTCCTGAAGTCTGGGCTACAGAGCAGGGTGGTGGTGGAGGGTTCGGGACATCAAATCTAACTGGATCTCAGGGTACCATTTACATATAATAACAATGTAAAAAACACCCAAAACTCTGCAGTGACATGTCCCAATTCAAGTAAATGAAGAGGTACATAATGATAAAACTCAGTATTGTAGCTTGTTCATAAGGTAATCTGAAAAGGCAAATCTCCCTGTGTTGTTCTTCTGCACAGGTATATTTCTGGTCTTACATGCAGATATTAAATACAGCTTGACAAGTTCCACAAAAACAAATTATTTGGATTTTTTAATTGGAATTATTTTGAATCTTTAGATACATTTAGGAAGAATTAGCTTTTTAAAAAAATAATACTGGGTTAGGTACTGAGTTCTACATACAACATTTTCAAAGTACACGTGATAACATAAAAACATAAATCTCATAAATTGGGTGGCACTTGTGGCTCATCGAGTAGGGCGTCGGCCCCATATACCGAAGGTGGCCGGTTCAAACCCAGCCTCGGCCAAACTGTGAAACAGAAAATTAGCCAGGCCTTGTGGCAGGCACCTGTAATCCCAGGTACTCGGGAGGCTGAGGCAAGAGAATCGCCTAAGCCCAGGAGTTGGAGGTTGCTATTAGCTAGCTGTGTGACACCATGGCACTCTACCGAGGGCGATAAAGTGAGACTCTGTCTCTACAAAAAAAAAAATCTCATAAATTGGAGTTCATTAAAATTTAAAACTTGTTCTACAACCTACACAATCAAGAAATGGCACTGCACAGAATGGAAGAAAATACTGGTTAAAGGTGGCAAAGAACCCTTCTCAAAGATCAAGACATGCAAATACTGATGGTAGTCAGGGAATCAAGCCCTGTTCACAGTAAGGCCCAAACACGGGCAGGTACCAAGGGCATCTGCCAGGCAGTCCCAGACTGTCAGCAGTGCCATAGGCAGGTCCGACATTTAGCTTGGGTTTCTGCACAAAGCATAGCCTGAGGCAAAAGGCTTATGTGCTATTGTTACTACTTTCTTAGGGAGAAGAGTTCCAAGGAAAGGAAGTGAAGCTGAGGAGGGAGAACGAATCTGGAAACCGCATTATGAAATCGGCCATCTTCAAATGCCACGGATTGCCTGAACTCTTGGGGATAGTTCTTAGGAAGTTTTAAGAAGCCCTTGGACTTACCTGAAGACTTGAAAACACCTGAATACAATTTTAAAAAATTGGTTGCAGCCAGGAGTGGTAGCTCATGCCTATAATCCTAACACTCTGGAAGGCCAAGTTGGGGGGATCGCTTAAGCTCAAGAATTCCAGACCAGCCTGAGCAAGAATTAAACCCTGTCTCTACTAAAAATAGAAAAACTAAGGCCAGACTTGAGCCCAAGAGTCTGAGGTTGCTGTGCGCTTTGATGATGTCACGGCACTCTACCCAGAGCAACAGAGTAAGACTGTCTCAAAAAAAAAAAAAAAAATTGGTCTCCTCCACACATGTTAGTTGATACGTGTAAATTAAGGCTCTCTTAGACCTTCCTCACTATCCAGGTTCTCTGAATCAACATCCATCTCATGACTGTTGGTAACAGATAGCAGGGATGATTGAAATCCAGAGAATAATAGCTACCATTTAGTAAGCACGAGGCAATTTCATATAATGTCTAATCCTCACAAAGTAGCTTTTGTTATATTGATTTTATTAATGCCCAAACTGAGATTCATTTAACTTAGAGAATATGGCCAAAGTCACAGAATTAGTAAATAGCAGACCAGGTTTTAAAACCAGGTCTTTTTTTTTTTTTTTACTCTGAACACAGTGTTGTTACTGTTATACCATGATGCCTCTTAGAAGAAAGGGTTGAAATGCCAAAATTTCTTCTTCTTAACCATTGCTTAAATTTTTTTTTTTTTTTTTTTTTAGAGACAGAGTCTCATTTTGTTGCCCTTGGTAGAGTGCTGTGGCATCACAGCTCACAGAAACCTCCAACTCCTGGGCTTAGGCGATTCTCCTGCCTCAGCCTCCTGAGTAGCTGGGACTACAGGCACCTGCCACAACGCCTGGCTATTCTTTTTGTTGCAGTTTGGCCAGGGCCCGGGTTTGGACCCGCCACCCTCAGTATATGGGGCAGGCGCCCTACCCACTGAGCCACAGGTGCCGCCCTAAAGTTTTTTTATTTAAAAACAAATAGTTATACAAAAGTGGCTCAAAGTTCAAGAAATACAATAAAGCATCTGGTGATAATTTCTTTTTACCTGGCCCATCAATACCCACTTCCTCTTTTCAGGGGCAACTAATGTTACCTGTTCCTTGTGTATCTTTCCAAAAATGTTAATATTAAGTACAAATATTATTTTTCCCCTTTTAATAGAAATATGCCTACACACTATCCTCACTTTGTTGTTTTTTGCACTTAATAATTTATCTTGGAATTCAGTTTCATATCCTCATGTAAAGTTTAGCCAATACTTTGAAGTTTTCTCATCCCTAAACCTTTTACTGCTGAAGAATGCCAGGTCCATTGCAGTAAGATCTATTCACTCTTTCCCCTGTCCTACTTATTCACTCCTGAAAGAATAAACAAGAGTGAGAGGAAAGGAAGCTGAGAACTGGGCAACAGGAAGAGGATGGAGCAACACGAGAGCAGCACAGGCCGAGTGGGTGGACATCAAAGGCCTTTCTGGGTTTGTTCTTAGTTTACTGTGGCCCCACCAGAGGACAGAAACATCACAGGCCCAGGAACTCTCTGAGGGAATTTGTCATTTGCAGGTGTGTCTCCCAAAGTGGCTGCTGTTTCTCTGCCTCCTGCATTTCTCTGTTCGTATGCATGGGTGGGCAGGGCCCATCTGGCCTTTTGGCAGCTCAGACCATCTGGCCCCAAAGGCTCCAAGATGAGAAGATACCATCATAAAAATAAATGGCAAAACTGTGTCTTGTCCTCCAGATGTTACAGTCTTAAAGTCTGTTATACCACCACTGCGTAGCCCTTGATTGTATTTAGTCTAATACCATTCACTGGCTGTTTCTTTTGTGTAGGATATTACAATATAAAGCTCTTGAGAGCAAAACCCACACCTCACAGCAAGGCGCTGAACCGTAGTGGGGGCATGTTGGTAAGTACTGGGCAGTGAGAGGAAGGTTTTCATCCTGATAATCCCTCCTATACTGACAGGAGGCTGGGAAGATTGGTGGGGTGGGGAGAGGAGAGGATGGGAGGAAATGGGAATCCCAGAGGGAGTTTCAGCACGTACCTTCTGCTGCCCCACCTGCATTGGTGTCGGCAGCTGGGCCAAGGTGGGCAAGGGTGCCCCTGTGTTCCATCGCCCAGCCAGGTTCGTGGTTAAGCTGGGGAGAACAGAAAGTTGCAAGGATGAGAGCGAACACCAGGTGTCCACTTCAGCTGGAAAGTAAGGAATAATTTGCTTTAAAGGAAACAAGATGGATCTTGATGTTTCTTTTTTTCTTTCTTTCTTTTTTTTTTTTTTTAGAAACAGAGTCTCACTTTGTCACCCTTGGTAGAGTGCCGTGGCATCACAGATCACAGCAACCTCCAGCTCTTGGGCTTAGGCGATTCTCTTGCCTCAGCCTGCCTAGTAGCTGGGACTACAGGCGTCTGCCACAACGCCCGGCTATTTTTGTTGTTGTTGTTGTTGTTGTTGCAGTTTGGCAGGGGCCAGGGCCGGGTTTGAACCTGCCACCCTCAGTATACAGGGCCTGCACCCTATTCATTGAGCCATAGGCGCCACCCTTGAGGTTTCTTTTCTACTTTCCTTTGTTCTAGTGGTGGTCCTAGAACAAAGGAAGGGCAAACTGTCACAGTGACATGCCGTCCTGTCTCGGGAGCTCAGACAACCTATTCTGCATGTCCCAGGGGGTCCCTGTCACAGTGACACGCTGTTCCATCTCCGGAGCTCAGACGGCCTACTTTGTGTGTCCCAGGTGGTGTTTGTTTAGTTAAAGTTGTTCTACTCTGTCTCCTTTTTCTTGCCTTCCTGAAAAGTTCTGTCAGAGGGATCCTGGGCCTATGATGTTACTGTCCACTAATGCATTAATTATTATTAAATTAAATATTCAAACTTGAATATTCTCCAGTTTGGCAGTTCTTACCTGAAGGGCATGTTAAAACACAGACCACTGGAATCTCCCAGAGTTTCTGATCCTGTAGGTGTGCAATGGAACCCAATGATTTTTATTTCCAATAAATTCCCAAATGATGCTGGTGCTGTGGCCTTGCCACCCCCTTCGAGAAGTCCTTTTCAGATTATTAGTATCTCATGAGTCCCACTGCAGGAGGGAGGGGATATCCCAGGACCTAGGAAGGGTGACTGGGAATGACAGTCCCAATGGGTATTAAGAGAAGGAGGCGCTGTAACGCATGGCTGGGGAGAAGCAGTGCTCTGACAGCGTTCCGGTCCGAAGCTTCCCCGCCGTCTGGATGAGGCCTCTGTAGTGCTGGTGAGAGCTTTTGAGTTAAATTTTATCCTCCCCAGGTGAAATGTGTCATTTATTATTATCATTATTATTATTATTAGCAAATGTGTCATTTATTAAAAAAAAAAAAACAAAGGCAAAGGAGAAGTTGTGACCCACCTTGGTCCCTTTGCCCCCTCCAGCGTGAACCGTATCTTGGAGCCGCCTGCTTTCCTCCGACTTTGCTGTGGTCGCTCTCAGAGGCATTCGTGTTGCCGCGAAGCCAAAGGGAGGAGCGCTGGACCGGAAGTACCCCTGTGTCTGGTGGTATGACGTGTGTGCCTGCAGAGCGTGTGGCAGAGAGAATATTACTACATACCTGTATGCAGATACGTTTGGGATGGCCTTTTCTGGTTCACTATTTGCTGCTTTTATCTAGGTTGAATGCTTTTTTAAAAACCAGATATCAGCCATTAATAAATGTTATGTTGGCTCGGCGCCTGTGGCTCAATGGGCTAAGGCGCCAGCCATGTACACCTGAGCTGGCGGGTTGGAATCCAGCCCGGGCCTGCCAAACAACAATGATGGCTGCAACCAAAAAATGGCTGGGCGTTGTGGCGGGCGCCTAGTCCCAGCTACTTGGGAGGCGGAGGCAAGAGACTCGCTGAGCCCAGGAATTGGAGGTTGCTGTGAGCTGTGATGACACAGTACTCTATCCAGGGTGACAGCTTGAGACTCTGTCTCAAAAATAAAAATAAATAAATAAATAAATGTTATGTTGTTGAGTATTTAGATTTTGTTGTCTTTTTAAAGAGAGTTTTGAAGTTTTGTTTTAGCGGTTGGGTTAGTAGTAAGGACTTTTAGTTTTGGTAGCGTGACCATGGGGAGCCACCGCCCTCTGGGCCTCCTGAGTGTAGATTGTTCCTGGGCTCAGATGCTGCACCCGCAGCCCCGCATGGTTCGAAGACGGTGAGGCCCCTGCTCGGGGACGGTAAGGCCTCCTGAAGGTGAGGTCGCTGCTCCTGGACTGTGAGGCGCTACTCCTGACAGTGAGGCCGCTGCTCCCGGACGGTGAGGCCTCCTGACGGTGAGGCCGCTGCTCCCGGACGGTGAGGCCTCCTGACGGTGAGGCCTCCTGACGGTGAGGCCGCTGCTCCTGACGGTGAGGCCTCCTGACGGTGAGGCCTCCTGACGGTGAGGTCGCTGCTCCCGGACTGTGAGGCGCTACTCCTGACAGTGAGGCGCTGCTCCCGGACTGTGAGGCGCTACTCCTGACGGTGAGGCCGCTGCTCCCGGACGGTGAGGCCTCCTGACGGTGAGGTCGCTGCTCCCGGTCTGTGAGGCGCTACTCCTGACGGTGAGGCGCTGCTCCTGACGGTGAGGCCGCTGCTCCTGACGGTGAGGCGCTGCTCCCGGACAGTGAGGCGCTGCTCCTGACGGTGAGGCCGCTGCTCCTGACGGTGAGGCGCTGCTCCCGGACAGTGAGGCGCTACTCCTGACGGTGAGGCC